>DF240253.1:104913-123991 GCA_000507305.1 Breviolum minutum Mf 1.05b.01
TTCCAGCCAGCTATGTTGGTTTACTAGAGGGTACTCCACTCCTGGCCAATGCTCTTACGAGTTCATAGGGGCGTTAGCCATCTATCGAGAACTCCCACATTCAACCCCAATTGGCACCTCCATAGTCTTCATCGCCCCAGGTGATTACCTTACAAACATCACAAAAAAGGAGTGAGTTGGATCTACCCCCCCCCCAACCTCAACCTTCAAGCTTGCCACGAGCCAACATCCTGGAAAGGAAAAGTCCAAGGAGTGAGACTTTGGGGATCCGAGACCGAGACGTTTTGGGGATCACCCTCTTCTTGCCGTGGAACCACTCTTCGAATCTTTCTTCGACTCTTACAACCCACAAAAAAAGAAAAAAAACAACTACCTTAAACAACCCCCAAACCTCCGAAAAAAAAAAAATCCCCCCCCCATTTTTCCGTGTGAAGGACTTTTTTCGAAAAAAAAAACAACAAAAAAAAACACTAAAAATCATCGGCTTCCAAGGGACGCGTCCATCTCCCAGCAGCGCGGCAAAGGCGCCATCTGTGGCGCTCAAGCGTTGCACATCGACCAGCTGCCGCTGCACAGCCAAGGAGTTGCCTCCACGACCGAAGCCGTGACGCCCACCCCAGGTGACGACATGACCATCACAGGTCACCGCCGCAAAGGCGGAATCCTTAAGTTGACAATTAGCAAACAGGAGCTGGTAGATGTGGGATCCCGGTGGATGAAAGATGAGGGGCACTTTGGATTGAAACATAATGAAATTCTTGAAAAATTGTTGATGTTGATGAAGTTTTGAAGATTTTTATGGTGGAAGACCCTCGAGGCAATGCTACGACAGTCTTGGCTTCCACGTGGTCCTTGAAGAATCTGTTCCTTTAGGGTGCCAAAAGGTCAAAAGGTCCTTTGTGAGAGGCACATGTGCACCAAACAGAATGATTCCACAACCCTTCCTTTCATGATTGTCTACCTATAACAATCACTAGTTTCGTTTCTTGTTGCTGAAGGTCTTTCTTCCTTTTTTTGGCTCCAGGTGCCAACCCTCCATCCTGGCCGTGTCCCGAGACTACCTAAACAGCTCCACTGTCAACAAAATGACAAATCACACATCACGATTCGGCTGCCCAATTTTTTTCGGCGCGAAAATCATACAGATCATATACATACCCCCCACCTTGACAGATATATAACGACTGCAGGGTCAAGTTCAAGTTTGATCCATCCGAATCCAATCCATGAAAACTCCCATGGGATTTTTTCGATAATTTTTGTTTATCCCACTCCACCAGCTGCTTCTTTGGTTCATCACCGAGGTGCCGTCGCCTGTACATCCCACACGTTTTGCAGCCGCTCCGACACCAGGCGACTATCACCACCAGAATCGGCGGAGCCCCATGTGACCACCTGAAAAAAAAAGATAAAAAAAGGCTGTCCAGTTACCCTCCTGCCCCAACACTACCAGTTCGCCCCTGAAAAACTAGGCCCGGGCCAAACCCCAAGCAAGGAAAAGATCCATATTCCAAAACGGAATTCATTTTCAGGTGTAAACTCGCTGGTAGTTTCAGGGAGGGTATATCTATATTATATCAGTTGAGTTCTGGAAAGCCAGCCAGGTGGAAGTCCCCTCCGCCTTTCAGCTCATCACAGCCCGTGCAACTCACGGAAAAACTGGAAGGAAATCGGGGAATATGGGAAATGAAATCACCGGTCATTGGCGGTCATTGGAAGAAACAGAAAAATGACACTGAAATGTTGCAAGATTCAACTTCTTCATCTGGGTCAATCAGAACAGTTCATCTGCACAAATGGCACCTAAATCTGCCCCCAAGTTTAAATCAACAAAAAAAACGCCTCGTCATTTGGAATCAAAAAAGTTACCTATCCATCCTAGCCTAGTAAATTCAAACTTTCACATCTCAACCTTCCCACTGAATCATTGGAAATTTGGCCAAAAACTTTCCAACCCAAATGGCTTTCCCTCCTCCCCAACGGGCAGAAGTTTTTCAACTCCCAACCTGCCCATCCGCACGGATGGCCGCAAAAGCGTAACTGGAGCCATGGATTTTTTGCACATCATAGAGTTCCGACTTCACTTCCTCGGGATTTTTTTCCAGGTGATCCGAATCCAATGTTTCCCCCCATTTTTTGGGCTCTAATGTCAGGGAACCGGAAAACAAAAAAGAACACAACTAATATATACAAATACAAACGTGACCTTACATTTTCATAGTATTTGTATCAACTGGGCAGAGTCGCCAGACATGATTGACCGTGCATCCATGCTTCAGTAATGTCGCCTCCTCCATGCTTATCACCCCAGACAACGACAGAACCATCCTTGCGGATGGCAGCAAAGGCCGAATATGTACCTGACAACAGGATGGAGTTCACCAAAAAAAGACAACAAAATCACGGATTCGCCAAAAGAACTTCAAGACTTCGGCTGAAAACAAAGATACAAATAACTTACTGTAGCCGATCATAGCTGTGATGTGATGAGGCTGAGCCAAAATATTTGAAATAAGGGATGAACTCTAGCTTTGAATATAGTTGTGAGGTGACCGGAACCCTAAGATAAAGCGCCTCTGAAATGGAGTGATATGGACAAATTTTTCGATTTCTAGAATCTTTCCAAACACAATTGTTCTTTTGGAAGGGCTCGTTCCTACCAGAGTTAGTTAAACCCAACTGACGGGTTTTTTTTTGGACGGAAAAACTTCCATGGTCCAAGGGACTTTGCACTTGCCATACATCGTTCAGCTGATCCTCTCGGGCAAAGTGAGGGTGAGGCATTTGAGGCACAACAGACTCTGGTAGAATGTGATTGCCAAAAACAGGGAAAGGTGAGGACGAAAAGATCGTGGCTTAATGTTTCGATGCCAAAATGTACTTTTTGATTGCGGATCAATTACAGAATCAGATCTTAGCAAACTTTGCAGTGAAACTCGATTTTGCAGTTCGCACTCAATTCGAGTAATGGATGGCATGCCTTCAACCCAAAAAAAACAAACAAACCATCCATTCCAATTCTACTACTAGTCCAACCAACTCAATTAAAACCCTACTCCATCCCTCCCATCACCACTCCTGTACTTCACTACTATCACCTCCACAATCCTCTGATCCCCAAGCAATAACCTTACCATCGGCCCTCCGTGCAGCCAAAGCCTTTCCGCTTCCAGTGATTTCCACCACGTCGAAAAGCTCTCCGGCCACTGGCTGGGAATCACCCCCGAAGCGGTGGTCGCCCCACGTTACAACGCTACCATCCTGCTTGATCGCAGCAAAGGCAAAGGCAGAAGACCTCAGTTGATTTAGGTCGGCGATGCTCAGTTAAATTTGCAAGATCCCGATCCTTCCCAGAAATTGTTTGGAGTGCTTTAAAGTCAGATGACCAAACATAGATCATTTAAGGATTGGTTTTATTAGAACATCACCAACCACCGAGGAAGTCACCGATTTATGGGTCATTTGGTCATGACGGTCATGACGCTACCATCTTGGGATGTCCATGTCACACCTTCGACCTCGTGCAAACCCGAGCATGCCGAGATTTGGTTGGGCAGGAGTGGGAGCTCCTTGCCACTACATGGCTACATGATCAAAAGCTTGACCCTTTGTTGTTGGATATGACCCCGAAAAACATGTCATCAAAACAGTGAAGTTTCGCGAATGTGGTCAAAGGTCGAAGGTATCCAAAGAAAAAATCAAGAAGCCATGTGTAGTTATATCTGTTTACCTTTTTTGCCGCAAAAGTGCCCCATCTCAATATTCTTTGCAACCTCCACTCCCTGGATTCGCATTCAAGAAATCTCTCAAAAGGACAAGCCTGAAAACTCAAAATGATCTCGATGTTTATCCTGATGGATTCTATCAGACATTCCGAAAAGGCAAGAAAAAAAAAAAAACACGTGGCACTGTTAAAATGTAAAGTTTTTCACGTGTGAAAAGTCCAGGGCACGACAAATCGCGACAGTTCTCCAGTTGCTCTTTCACCCTACGACTGTCTGCGCCACTTGACGTATCGCCCCAGGTCACCACCTGCAACTCCAAAGCTCTAAGAAATCGACCCTTGGACCACGTGGATTTCACATGGGGGTTCACCCCATCACTTGGATGGTGATTTTTCTTTGATCCCATTTCTGTTTCATCACCAGGATTTGCCATCTGCAAACACAAAAGAATTCACATTATTTGCACTATCCCAACTGCTCAATGAAAAAAAAACTTACAAATGTTTCACTCTCAACGGAACCACCCACCATCCTTCATACCAGCCTTGCCACTACCTAATAGCGCGGCAAAGGCTCCACTGCTGGGGCGGATCTTTTGAACATCGCGCAACTCCTCCCAGCTCACTTCGCTGTACCTCAAATGACCAATTGGAAAATACGGATTACCCCGGGAGTGAAATTTCCTGGTTATTGGGGTAGGGGCAGTGTTGTGTCTTACATCTTCCTTTTTGTGACGTGGTTTTATGGGAGATCGAGATTTCTCCAATGAACGAACCTCCGCATTGAAGTGCGGGCAAAAATCGAGCCAGTGAGTAGCATCGGTGAAATGCAGTTCGAGTTTTAGGTGCAAAACTCCACAAAAAAATTGTGTTGAATTGAAAGAAAAACCAAGCTAAATCTATGAGCAAAGAAAACCCAAAATGGTCATGGTGTCTTTAAACTTCCCAAATCACAACCTCTTCAACCCCCTCTTCAACCCCCCCCAAGCCCCCCCCAAAAAAATGGCACTCCAAGAAACTGTCCACAAGCCACTTTGTTGCCCCAACAGACCACCGTCCCATCGCCCCGAATCAAGGTAAAGGCTTGGCACAAACGACCAGCCACCAACTTGGCGGACCTGGCGGACCGGTGATTGGTTGGTGGAAAATGTTGTTCAAAACGGCCCTTGGAGTTGAGCTCTGAAACTCTTTGGCCTACAGTTTTCAGATACATATACAATACATATACATAAATACGTATATACATATACATATACTCTTCTTCTTTTCAGAGTTGGGATTTTACACAAAAAAGAGAAAACCAAATTCAAAAGTGTAAAAAAGAACATGCAAGCAACTTTCCAACGTTCCAATCAAAGACCCCGCGACTTTTCCCCAGTCAAAAGTCGGTGATCCACATCGCACCTCACAGTGGCACTAATGGTCTCACCATCTCTTAGACCGGCATCAACCACTGAGCAGAAGCCGTTGAGTAAGGTGCCTTCCATGTTGATGGTTGGATGTTTCCACAACATTCCATGGCTTGGGCATGGCTGATTCGTATGGCTAAGTATCAAAATCTCGAGTCTTAGGCTGCCAACCGCCAACCCCTCAAGGGAACAAAAAAGATTGGATGCAGTAAATATCACTCTTTGTGATCATACCTACGTAGGTGACACCTTTGTAATATCATCTCGACTCCGGATTTGGAGATCTATACCTAGGCAATGTTTGAAGCGGGTGAAACACACCTGACTCGCCACAAAAAAAAAACTCAGAGTTTTAGATAAGAATGACCCCCAAAAAAAAATCTTAACCCAACTTTTAACATCTTGACATCACCACTAGCCACTCACTCGTTTTTTTTCAAAAAAAACGCATCCATCTAAAAAACTCATCATCAAAAAACTCAGTGCCTTTGGAGGAGACCAGCTCATGTATGCCAAACTCCCGTTGGGCTT
Organism: Breviolum minutum Mf 1.05b.01; assembly: GCA_000507305.1. Classification (NCBI taxonomy): domain Eukaryota; class Dinophyceae; order Suessiales; family Symbiodiniaceae; genus Breviolum; species Breviolum minutum. Next base: position 110,578 of record DF240253.1, read on the forward strand.
TCAACTTCAATTCATGCACCGTGGTCTCCGGCGCCAGCGTCAACACGGCCTCCTCGCCACTCAGCAAGGTCAAACGTAGGCGCATCACACAGATGCCATTTTAGCACAACGGATCCAACGGCAAAAGCTCCCCGACTCGGTGGGTTGGCTTTGGGGGTTTTGGTTGGTTGGTTTGGCTGGTTGGTTGGTCGGTTGGTTGGGGTAGTTTCTTTGGTTGGGTTGAGGGTCTGCTGCCTGCCATTTGCCTGAAATCAAAGAGAGAAAGATGCGACACGAAACCAGAGGCGGTTTAGCCGTCATCCAGAAACATCTTTAAATCTTCATTTCAAAAAGATGCAAGAAGCTATCAAATTTGAAAAAAACACGCGAACAGTAGGGAAGAAGTGGGTTTGCTGTTGGGGGAGGTGTGTCCTGCACATGTTTTCTTTGTGATCTCTTCTTCCTCAATTAGGCCAAAGTTTGAGCCTGTGGGCATTCGGCGGCATCCCTGTAACTCATGAGGATCTGACACCATGCAGTTACCCTGAAAGTCAGAGATCTCATGGCACGTGCTTCAAGCTTTTGTAGGCCAAGGGAATGAAATGAGAAAGTGCATTTTGTTGGAAACCACCTGCAGTATCCATGTTTATTGTGTCTATCAAAAAATGAGCAATCTCCGCTTTTTGACTCATTAGTTTGGATTTGAGGTTGGCGGTTGGAACTTTTTCTCATGCCCATCCCGAATTCAACATTTGGAACATCAATATGAGAATAGTTGCAAATCCACATGGAACCTTTCCCTGTCATATATCAATTTACATCTACCAGTAAGTATCATACATCATATAATCTACATATCTCAATAATCAATAAATCACCGTTTCTGGGAGATAGAAAGTCATCCTCATGTTGCACTTTTGAGCTTCCGGACCTCCAAGTGACCCCTTTCGGTGTCACCTAAGTACAACCACTTTCGGTAACATTAGCAAAACAGATCCAATGAGTCACTTGGTTTTCCACTACAAGTTCTCCTAACTACCCCTCAGATTTGGGTATTTTTATTGGGTCCCAATTCCCCTTTCTAAAGGGCTCCAACAAGGGAGCCCTAAACAGCAGCTGGCCGGGGCCCCCGCCTCCCCCGACAACGCCCCGAATTGCCTTCAAGTTGAGGCCCAAAGGTTTGAGCCGACCAGGTTTTCAGGACAGCAAGGAAGGGGCGAGTTGACGGCTGCCAATATGGATGAGTTGGGGGGATTTTTCATGGACCCGCCAAAGATTGCCGTATCATGGGTGTATGTATATATACATATATATTCATGTATCTAATATATATATATATATACATATACATACATCAAGATCATCAAGTTTGCTTGGTGACCAATATCTCCTGTATGATCGGTGGAAGGATAGACCATGCCAGTATTAATGAGAAGTGCAATGGGAAGGATATCCGAGACACCAAACCACCAACTGCTCTTGGATCTAAAGATTCCTTGAGGGGCTACTTCCAAAGATTTCAGGTTTATGTTTTTGCGTGCCATTTCTTGCGTTTGTTCACAGAACTATCTTAGGATAATTTCCATGACAGGAAGTTGGGTTTTTTTTGGTTTTTCCGCCCCTCAGCAAGTGAAGGGTTTGTTTGTCAGGTCCCGTCTTCGAGCTCGACAGCCTTGCGGATTGCAAACCAATGATCTCGGCTCTGACCTCGAGGTTTTTCCCAAGAAAAAAAACTTACCCTCCGGCAACCAAACATAGCAATGGAAAATCCCCATGTTCAATAGGAAATACATCTTCAAATGGTGGATTTTCCATTGCTATGTTAGTTTACCGGAGTGTACCCTTCAAATTTATTTTAAAAAAAACTCAGAAACTCAGAAACTCTGTTGTTGCAAAAAACATCACTCATCGAAAATTGTTAATACTGCTTTGTCTTCCGGTTCTTAGAGCAACTTCATTAAACCCCTACAATTGCGCCAAAAAAGGTGCAACCCCAAGGGAGCAGCGTTTTTTTGGATACCCAAGACCCTGACAAAGGAATGCCTCTGTGGCAGCAGCCGGATCCTCCGGAAACCAACTTTCGGGCGATCACACGAGTCACGATTCGATAGGGTGCAAGGAGCAAACACAGCTTTCAAATCTCATCAGATTGAAAACACTCATTCCAGAGTGAGTGATCAGATTAGATTAGCTAGAGACAGATCTAAAATCCAAAAAATGTGGTGTTAGATCGCTGTCAGTTGTTCAAAAAGGCATGGACTAGCCTTTTAGCCACCTGTTTCACCCATCTCCAAATACCTGAAAAACTCAGTAGAAAAATTGCATAGCGTACATTGTACCCTCTTGGATTTTTGTTGTGATCCGTTGATCCTTCAACTTTTCGGGCCCCTCCTTCATAGCCACCTTCATGTTGGGATGCCTTGGTCTTTTCAGCAAATATCCAGCTAAGCGGTCGCCAAATGGCACCAAAAACCCATGGTGAGGCAGTCAGGTCCATAAACTTCGAAGCTTCCGAGTTTAAAATGCGACCCTTCCAAAAACTTGATTCAAAGCCTCACATTCATCCAACGAAATGAAACCAGAAAAATCAGGTGCCCGAGCCGAGAAGACACTAACTCCAGTTGAAAGCGTTTCAAAGCCACACTCAATACCTGGATCTTTCATGGATTCACCGGGGAATGGGAACTGTTTGCTTCGAAAAAAAATGAGTTGTCGGTATTTTTCATTTCATGTCCAGACATTCTTGAAAAAAAATGGGGGGCTTCCGAAAAAAGTTGGCTTTCCATAGAAAACGATTCATTCCAGAATGTGTGGAAGACACCGCTTCCGACACCTCTGTTCTCATTGTATGTGCATTTACAATGCATAATGGTTTTACATACCCTCCTGGTAACTAACATATCCAATCTATGGAAGAGGAAGGCCTCTCACCTTTTCCATTTACTATTTAAAGGGGACAATTTGTGACAGTTCCCTTGGAAGTTTCAATAGAAACCACTGGGACCAACCAATGTAACGTCCCGATAGGACACTCCACCTGGATGCTAAAGTTGCCACCATCCGCAGAACTGTCCACCTGAAACAGCGGAAGAAAAAAAAAACGGCACGCCATCCGGTGTTTTTTTAGCGAAACCCAACAAAAAGAACCAAATGCATTGCAACTCTCTACTGCCTTTCATCTTTGTCTTGAACCCACGCAGTTGGACTTTGAGTTTCAATTTTCAGGTATACAAGTCCAAAGTGATAGTTTTTGGTGCAGCAACGTGTAGGGCAAGTGACGTATTTATGAGTTTCCCTGTCATTGAACGGGAACCGTTTGAAACCCATCCGGATACGATTCTCAGATCCCGGAGCGGCACGTTGTAGGCTTCAGTTGCTTCAGTTCCGAACGTGTCACCTCAGGATGAATCTCACCAAAAAAAGAGACAACAAGCAACCCTCCCAACCCGTGTTTTTGAAGGCTTGAAAAATCATCGTTTTTCAAAATTCTCCGTCTTTTCGTTTAAAAAAAAAGGGTTTAAAGATTGTTTGGGGGAATTCATTGAGACATCCAAGCTGATCATTACCAAGTTCATCTCCGAGAGAACAATCTCAAACTTGGAGAGAATCTGTTGATCGTCGACTTGATCAAACAACCTACCGTGTAATTTAGAAGACCCTCATAGAGTTCGCATGGATCCCCTCGTTTATGCTAGGATCCTGTAAATATACATATATATACACATGCATACGGATATGATAGAATCTATCATCTTTACAATATTTCCTCTATGTTAAAATGTTCAAAAATACATGCCCCCGTATCATACAAGGGGCAAGAAAAATTTCAAGAATTTGATCTTCAACTGCTGGTGCACTTGAAGCCCAAGGTTCCTCACCTGCCCCTTGTCTCACCAGAGCTCTCTCCTGCGCAATCCGCCCCACAGATTCGCCTTTCAGAATGCATGGTGTGTCCCCTTCAACTACAAAGGCGTAACTCAAAAACCCTTCTAGAAGCAGGGCACCTTTCAATTTGAGTCCGGTTGTCTTTCGTTTTTGAGAGATGCAATGCCACTTCAATTTGATGTCCCAATAAATCTATGGACCCCTCCTGGACTCTGTCAAATTGTCCCAAAAAAAAACATGAGTTGTATTCATCAATCTTTCATATTCCAAAAATGAGTCAGGGACCAAATATATATATATATATATATATATATATGACTTCACACACCGCCTTCCCATTTTTGCCAAAGAGGCCAGAAGTGCACCTTCAGCGCACTGCTTGTTAGTGAAGTCTTGCCATCACGGCATTTTTGGGAAACAAGGATCGAATGATCCAAGAGCCAAGTTTGAAACACAAAAAATGCCTCACTCACGACCCCTTAACCACACGAAGCTGTGCCCTGGCCAAAGCAGCGAGCTCTGCACAAAGAGACGGCGGGTATGGTTGTGCCACCAACGTCCAGAAAATGCCATCAGCATTGACTCCTCGCAGAGCAAGATGCTGGCGGTTTGTAAAAGAACAAATTTTGGAAGTAGTAGAACATCGCTTTGCTAAAGGTGCCAAATCAATACCATGTGACATCAAAGTAGTAGGCTTCTTCCAACATTCACCATATGCATAATAGTCCAGATGTATTATTTGTAAATGAAATTCATCACGCAGTTGTATAATAGGAGGCATATCCCACAACATACTTGTCAACGGATTTTCAACCACAAAAGGAACTGAATGTAAAATGCAAAGGTGTAGCATACGCATCAGAAAAGCCAACAATAGGTTACCTTCTTCAACCTTTGCAACGTCACGTCGTTTCAAAAAAGGCAAACCCCACAAATATTCAGATGATCGAAGAGGCCCGGGTCCAAGCCCATCATGTTTGCGAGCTTTGGAAAAAGTTGTACAAGGCATCCCAAACCAAATGAAAAATATACGTTGTGATACAATCCAAAACTTGATCTTGTTTTCCACTGACGGTAACAGCACATTATGCGAAGGAAATATACATGTATCAACTGCATAGGCTGGCAGGCCTTCCCTTTGGAGAGCCTGAGTTATACGTGCACTGCCTGCAAAAACTTCTAAAGCAAACTTATGAGGACGACTGTCTATAGAGAAAACATCTTCAATCAGCTTGTCGGTGTTCGAGGAGGAATTGTGCCAAGAAAAACTTTCTGAATGTTCTTCTCCGACCACAGGCAAAATCTCATGTTGCTCACGGTGAGTTTGTTGATGAGTTGCTGGACACGACCCACCTTGGCGTATCGTCTCACGCTTTGGTCTGTGGACCACCTGCCTCTTGTTTTTACACCACTGAAATCTCGATGCTTTCCCGTCAGATCTTCCGTCGCTCCACCATGCCTCATTTGATAAGGATGAAGCCCTTCCAATCCTATTGCTTCTGCGGCCGAGGAAAATTGGGCCCGAAACTGATCTGGAGTGAAAGGAAAAATTTTCTGATCCTTGTTTTTGAGTGCTTTTGCTTTCGAAAGAAGTTGATCTCCTATCCAACGAATGTGTGCTAAGTCGAACGGCAGGGAGTTGTCGAACACCCCCACTTTGTCTGGCTTCAATCCCTCTTGATCCCTGATGATCACCGTGATCATGGCATACTGTTTCCCTGCATGTTTTGCTGCTGGGATGACATGCCTTCCTAGAAGGTCTAACGCTTCTCCTGGACGAAGATAAAGAAAGAACGCCACCAAAACCATCAAAGACATCATATGCTGTCCTCTGGCGAACAGACACATTGCGATGCCGTACATTGCCGCCTTTGGCAATGGAAGACGACTTGTGGATGGCATTACTTTCTTCCAACCTTTGAGGGCTCTTTTTGACCGCGGCATTTTTCCCCGAAGATGGATTGAGTTGAACTCCAGGCCTGCCAACGTTTTCTCTCCCTCGTGTGCTGCTCGGCCCTCTGCAAACAACGTCCATGTAATCGGCCATGACCCCATCGGCTAGCTCGGCTGCCAAAGGCCATTGGACCCCGCTCTGCTTGCAGAAGTCCTTGAACCTGTCGAGGTACAGGCCGTACTGGGAAAGGCTCTCGCTTGAAATGCTCTTCCTCTCTAGGTGCGTGAGTTTGTTTTGTTGAGCCAACTTTCCAACTTCTGTCAAGGGATCTGGGAAACTCTGCACTGATCTGACTGGCTTCTTGGTTCGTTTCACACTGTTCGACTTTTCCACCAACATGCGAGATGATGCTAACTTCTTCCGATCCTTTTCTTGTCTTTCCACCGGCCGTAGAGCTCTTGAATCCTTGATCTTCAAGACTCTCTTTTTCACTGATGGAGTGGCGCTGTTCGTGGTTGCAGTGTTCCCCACAAACCTTTTCGAAAGCACCCGGACTGATCTGGCCTCTGCTGGGGCCATCAGCCAAATTCCACTCTGATGGGATCCACCTAGGGTGGATACCCAAGTTTGCTGCCAGTGAAATTGAGCCTATCTGCTGCATCAAGCGAAGAAGATCAAAACTGTGGGCTCTACCCTTTGTAACTGCAAAAACCAATGAAAGATTGTCAAGCAAAACCACGTGGCTGCAACCCCTGTGTCTTCTAGTTCTGCTAAGCCTCCGCAAAGCTAAAACCAAGGCTCTACCCTCCTTTATAGTGATGTGCTCCTGTGTATCCCTCCATTTTCCCATCTTAACTGTTTTCCAGTCAGGGGGAGACAAAAGATGCTGTGGTACTTCAGGAAAGCCATCATTGTCCACATACATATCAACTTCGTCAGCCTCGCCCAACCTCCCTTTTGAAGTCAATGGGTCAGCAAACACATCCCGTCCTACAGTGCGTTCTCGAGGATTCCAGAGGTGCGGAGGGAGGCGTTTGAACCGCCACCGCTCACTCCACTCACCCAGAGATTGCGACTGCTGAGCACTGATATGTCGCTCACACACTCCATAGCCTGTAGGAGATGCGTCTGTTGCTGTGAGGGTAGGAGACCATGGCCTCCTCATATCTGAGAAAAGGAGTGGTATAATGCCAATGAAGTTTGCAACCTCTTGCTTCTCAAGTCGATTAAGATGGCGTGGTCGCGAGGTATGTTCCACAAAGTCATAGAGTCTTCTAAACACCGCCATACCAGATCTATTAAGAACACATAAGGTCATTGCATGCCCCAACAGCTTCTGAACCGTTAAGGGGTCAACCCTTGCGATAAGTAAATGCTCAAAACCAGAAATGATTTTCCACATCCTCTCGTCTGTTGGCCGTACTTGACCGAGCTCTCCATCAATGACACCCCCCAGTGTTTTGCAATAGGTGCTAGCTGTCGTTTCTTCATGAAGCTGAAAACCCATGCCCTCTAAATCATGGCAAATGTTGTTGCCATGCAATGCACGTTGTCACAATACGGCATGGAAATACACTTCCCCTGTTGTAGAGTGGGGGGTGGCTGTCCATCCAACACCAAACTGTCCCGAGAAATGTTCAAAGATTTCAATGTAGCACTCTCATGCATAGATTGTATCAAGAAAAAAGACCAATTGAAACCCATGGGTAATACCTTGATGCAAGGGACTATCCGACGATGTTGAAAGCCCTGATCAATGCTCCCACCAGTCACAAACAAGGCCTCTTCCCAAGTCAAATCAGAAACGAGGCAAAAGAAATCGCACATACCTGTCGGGCAGTTTACCGCATAGAAGCAGTCTTTTATGTCTGCCCCTGCAGTGTAAAGTGGCTGCCCTGGTTGCAACGACATTTGTCCTAAAGCAGGCAAACTACCTAGTTCAGTAAGGGGTGGTTCCTTAAACATCAAATTAGTCTGGCGACAATCCAACACCAACCTTTGTCGAAGGATCTTCTTGCCCTCAACAATCTTAGCTTTCTTAGCGACACAAAAAGAGCCAACCCTACCTCTACCGTTGGAGGTAAAACTCAAAATACCATGGTCGAAAAGATGTTTGACGAAGGACAAGTAACCCTTCCTGGTGGAAAGCAATTTGTCATTGTAAGGAGGAACTCTGCTTGTCTCACGCTGAATGTCAGTCCACAAAGAAGAATCCTGTAGCATATAGTTCTCAAAATCATCAACCATATTTCTCACTGGCTCACACAGTTGATCCAACAGCGTCACACCAGCCACTCCCCCCGAAGGCAGAGAAAGACGATCTAACACCATATCAACCGTGCCCCCAACGCCAGGCTCTGGTTCCATGTAGGAAGAGCTGGCTCCCAGAAGCGCATTCAAGGCTTCCTGGCGACATGCTGCGGAAGGTGCAGGACCCATCTGCTTCACCCTTTGGATCAAGCTCCTCAAAGAATCCTGCTGAGCAGTAGGAAGGTGAGATATGTCATCCACCTGATAAGTCTTGTACTTGTGCTCCCCTCCAAACCATAATGAATTCAAAGACATTGATTGCTAAATTGACTCGTCTAGTGATGGCTACACGCTTCATCACCCTCTTGGCAGTACCCCTAGAAACACGATGTTGAAGAGGACCACTGTCAGCTAGAAAAGGTAGAGGGAAAATATCTCGTTGTCTACCATCCCCAGTGTTCAAAGGTGGGTGGTAAACACTACTCTCCCAACCAACAGTCATCCCAAAGCGCAACCAGAGCAATGCCCCGACAAACTGAAAATCTCAGGGAAAAGCCCCCAAAAGAGGCACCCTAGAATGCAGCTAAAAACCCACTGGAGCACCGCTGCAATTACTCCAGTTGTGCAATTCAAGCTGTGGATCCTGCCGCCCCCCCATTCTTGGTGGGTTTTGGCGGCTTGCCTTTTCCCTTGGCCTTCGCCTCCTCCAACTTGCGCCGTTCCTTCATGATTTGAAAGTCAGCTTGTAGTTTCTTGGCTACGTGTTCCGTGAGAGCTGGAACAACAATGGCCCCCCCATGCTTGAAGCGATTACCCATCCAGTACTCCGATCCTTCATAGCTAGGACTACTTGGGTTGTATGCATGTGCTTCAGCTATCAACTGACGCCGACGAACGAGGAGTTCAAAAGCTGCTAAATTGGTAACACACAGGCAGTCAAATGAAATAGCAACATCCAAAATATGGGCAATGTTTCATCTTCGTAAGCTGCCCTTGAACCCTCCGGTATTTTCGATTGTTGTAGCCAAGCCAGGTGTTGAGCGTAACAGTTTTCAGAGACACTTTGAACTGCTTGCAAGTAACTGAGACAGGTTCTAGGTTCATAAGGAAAATCAGGCATCTCGGTATTGGTCATCTCCCCAACACTCTCCCTGAAATTTCGAAACCTTTCCCCATTGGCAGTGTACTTCACTGACATCGTTCTAATGTCGTCTGCTGCTACCCTGTCCTCACCATCAATTGATTCACTTGCACGTGCCAAACCAATCCTTTCTTCACAGAACTGTGCCAGGTTGTCAGGATCAATTCTCTTGATAAGGCAAGGCCTACCCACCCCATCAGAATCATTAACAACCATAAGCCCAAAATCCTGAAGCATAGGAAGTCCAGCTGGGGGAACAACAGTTTCACCAATTTTGTGAACACCACATGTTTCCGCCATGACCCAAATATGATGTCCGCCACCTGCAGCCCCCCCACCAGCAACAGCTGGTACCACAGGAGCTGCCACTGGCACTGCACCACGCCTTGCTACCTCTGCTGCTGCCTCGGCACGACCTCTTGCCATGAATCGCGCATAGTCCACTGCACTCATAGCAGCGAAGCCATAGATCTGTGCTCTGGGAACACCAGGGGGCAAGCTTCCCCCAGGACCAGACAAATGGAATGAAGTCAGGTCGGGGTTTGACGCATCCAGGATTTCTACATAGACATCGTAATCAGGAGTCAAAATGACATACTCATGAGTGTTTCTATCCACCTCACTAAGTACCAACCTGGCATGTGTGCAGGCTGGCACCTCCCCATAGTTCAAATAGACCACATCACCAACCACAATCGCCATCAGTTAGTGATTTGAAGTCCACGGGTAGGGCTATACACCCCCTTATATTTACCCTTCACTTGAAAGGCTAACTCCCTATGAGTCTGTTCGTCCTTGCTCACCACTGTCACCTTAAAAGCCAGAGCAGCGTTAGCCAAGATGCAAGCCACCGCTACACCAACTCCCAGCAGAATGCTAGCTTGCCCCCACACAGACGAGCTCTCGGTCGACTGCTGATGGAAACAGTTGCAGCTGCACTGACAGGGGATAGGATCCACTTGCTCAGGGTACCAACCACGAATATACCACCCCAAACTGATGCCCACAACACCAGCTAACCACGAGGAGGTTTCCATCAGGCGGTCCCTACTTACACCTGTTTTCTCTTGAGAAAAGACGGCCCCATTTGAAATGTCATCTAATGTGTAGCCGTCATTCTGCTACAAGTAGTGGGCATATATATATATATATATTTCTTTTCTTCTTTTTCTGGCCCATATCTTCATCATTTACCAACCATTTAGAGATCCAATGAGTCATTGCCTGTTCATTGCCTGTTCATTGTCATTTGAGGTCCTGTTGATCCAGGTGCACCCCGATCTCAGCCAAATCACCAGGGCCAAATTGAGGTCCCTGTCGCCATGGGTTTGTCAGGAGTTCGCTTCATGACTTTTGCATCTTTAAATATGTTTCATATCAAATAACAAACAGTTGGATCCAGAAAATTGACTTTAAACTTTACATAGAAAATTGATGTTGAAAACTGAGTTTACCATGATTGATGTTGAAACTTGAGTTGCCAACATAGGCATAAAACTGACTCCCTTTGATATTCAACACCGGTTGCCTGCAAAAGGTTGTTGAGACAATGCACGCCTGCGATTTTTGGGCTCCCAGATTTTTTCCACAAGCAACATCAAGCAACTCTCCCTCCCCCAAGATCCTGTAGGTACGGAGCTATTTGGATGTGATGACTCTGAAAATTGTTGTCCCAAAAAAATCCCAGCAAAAACGCCATTCTTGCGAATCAAGTCATCAAAACTTAAATGACAACTTCGGCATAGTGGCGAAGTTGTAGGGGAATTTTAGGTCCTTTCTGTGATTGAAAAAACCAGCCGTTTTCACATTCCCAACCCCAACTGAAAGTTTCCATGATTTCTACGGACTCACGAAGAAGAAAATTTACAAATTCCGTTGCTGCTAAATGATTGTCCACACAATCCATGAAAACGGAGAAACTATATTTTCAGAGAAGCTGCCCAGATTTTTGAGGAGCAACCTTCTATTTTTGAATAATTTTCAAGTGGTTTATGTATTTCTTGTTTTGGCAATGTTTATGTTTTCCATCCTACATTTGGGTCAATTTGCACCACATGGCTTTGGTTCGCATTGGCGCACCGCAGAGCCCACCAAGTTGACGTTCATGATAGATGTACCTAGGTTGAGAGAAGGTAGGTCACCCGAGCAAACATGTAAATGAGTGTCATGGGCAAAGGAACGGTCTTCACCGATTTCATCCATATTGGGGTACTAAGATGATAAGGAAGAACAAACAAATACAGATTCGAAACCAAACTAAGTTCCTTTTTCGAAGCATTGAAAACGATACTCAAAGACCACATCTAATAAGAGGTGGTGAAGAAACAACACATCAAAAAAAACGAATATCCAAACATCTAAAACTATCTAAAACTCATATCATCTAGATACACAAGGAGGGAGCACCTGGAATCCATCAAACAAAGACCTCCAAATGCTTGATTTGTTCAAATTTTGAAAACACGAATCACAATCAATGAATCTCCGAACAAAGTAGTGGGTGCGTCCCAACCCAATGATGATGGAAAGTAAAGGTTAATAGGTTGCGGACAAACCCTGCGTAAATAATTTTTCAAAAACAAACACTGACCGAAGAAAAAATTAGTGCAAGTCAAGGGACATTCCACAGCTGGCGTGCAAAAGGCGCCATGTGGAAAACAAATCCCAAAAGCGAAGGTCAAAATCTTAAAAAACTGGCATGGCATTAAATATGATTTGCCCGGTTCAACGCATGTTTTTGAATTCACCAGAATAAGAACAACTGACACAAATCTTGAGACCATGGCAAAAACCACGACAGTAAATCAACCCAACCCACTCGCTTTTACATGTTTCCATGCATATATCTTCGTCCTCAAATTGAAACATGCGTTCTGAGCACGGCCAAATTAAATTTGAAAACAATCGGAAACATGTTGTGACGACGACAACTACAAAAGCAACCAGGATAACAGCAACAACAACAACAACAAGAAACACAACAAGAAGCACAACAGCAACAACAACAACAACAACAACAGCAACAACAACAACAACAACAACAACCACAACAACCACAACCACAACCACAGGTTATGAGGTCATGAAACTAGAAACGGTAAACATGTCCTTACAATATCCTATAATTGGGAAGCGTCTACCAAAAAGACGTCTCAGTGCTGCAGCGAGTTAGAAAGAAACGTAAGAGGCCTTGACTCGGTATACGTTGATTGATGGCATCTGACACGGCGACGCAATTCGTTGGTACGTTTTACACTTTGATAATGCGGAAGATTTTTCTTTTTCGCCCTGTGTGGCATTTTGTACATTTGATCTTTTTTTGGGGGGTACGAGTCCAAGGGGTGAGTCACACCGGACCAGGAGTCCGAATTTTGTGTCATACTCGGGGATAGTCATCCACCCAATACTAAGGGCTTAGATAATGATATTCATATATGTAGGGCTTGTTGAAGGGACAGCATCTTGCTTTGATTTATGCATAAAGATCACTCAATTCTGACAGTCAAGCTTGTCACTGGTTTTGATGAGTGGACATGCAGCACTAGAAGATCCAAAATTGCTTCCAAAACTTTATGGCTCTCATCCACACGAACCATACCGTGCCAACACAAAGCAAATTAGTGACCTTTTTTTCCTTCGGGTACAGGCGGCTGATGTTTGAGCTTCATATGCACGAAGCCTTGGAAAGGGCGCATCGCATAGAAACTTTTATGTTCAATGCTCATCAACCAGCTGAGGCACGTTTCACTTCACAAGGCAGCCAAGATCTTGTGAAGTTGCTCCCGCTCTGAGGCAGTTTCATTTCACTTTCAGACCTTAATATCAAATACAAGTGACAGTTCATCATGTCTATTTCACTTCAGATGCTCTTCAAGTCATCTGTTCCCAAATGGTATGAAACTGATGGCAATCAGCAAAATCTGTGTTTCTGCTTACAAGTACAAAAAATCCAAGCAAGATTCAATTAATCGATGCTTCACAGGCCGCCAAGTCACTTGCTCAAAAGACTGTGCTGTTGATCTCAAAGAAAGGCGCAAGCTGCGTGAGCTTCGGAGACAGGTTGAAGCTGCGTGAGCTGCTGAGACTTGTGCCATGGGCCACCGAGTTTGAGCATCATTTAGCACAAAACCTCGGAAAGGCACATCTGCCCAAAGGCATGAAAAGTCGAAGTTTTCCAGTAGAAAGCTATGAGAAGTTGCTCCCGATCAAAGGCAGTTTCATTTCACTTTCAGACCTTAATATCAAATACAAGTGACAGTTCATCA
>DF240254.1:0-128714 GCA_000507305.1 Breviolum minutum Mf 1.05b.01
TAACCTAGGTTTTGAAAAAAACAGGTTTCTCAATTTTGGAGGTTGAGGCCCAGACCCATAAATTTTTGAAGAAGGTATTGGATTCCAAATGAGTTTGATAACAACCACCGGATCATGCTTTGAAACTTCCAAGGTCCACAAAACAATCGCATTTTTTCCCTTTTTTTCCCTTCCATCTATCCCTTAAGCCATCCAGAGGCAACCCACACCGTGTGGGCTGCTATCAGGTAACGGTCAAAAGTTCTTGTCATTACGGCCCTGATATTGACCCGTCGGGAGAGTCTTGCGACTCTGCCAATGCAATCTTCATCCATCTGGCATGCGTATATCATTGGATTTTCTGCTAGTTGATGATTTTTGTAGTCACCCCGTAGTTGCATAACCCAATGGTGCAGGCCATGCAGCTTTGGGTAAAGCGGATATAGAATTGGTTTTCGTTTTGCAAACTGGGATTGAGCAAGGGCATAGTAAAGATTGAGAAACTCTTGTCCCCGATCTGCCACGAAAAGGCACTGCTCCCCTTCCAAAAAGGCTGGTGCTTGATACAGGAAACCGAACATTCTGTTTAAAGCATGTGCGGCCTTCAAACAAAGTTGTAGTAACCCATCCCTGTCCTTGGGCACCTCCTCCAACAAAACAACGATCCATTTCATAAAATTTGTTGTCAATGCTCCCTTGTGCCAGTTTCCCTGCGCCCCTGACCGATCGTGGTAGGACATGAGATACGCTGTCACCTTTGAAATGTGTGCCTGACACTTGTTCTTCTTACACCACCCCAAGTAATGTCTGGTGAGAAAGGACCACTTTTCATCTAAGTTGTTGAGGACCAATACATCCAAAACTAGCTGCACTGTCGAAGCAATAAACGACCGCCCAAATCCCAGGTGTACCGTATGCCGCAGATCTATTTGAAAAAAACTAGCAGGATTTTCCAAATCGTGACAACTCAATGAGACCACGGAAGGCTCAACAACCCATGGTGCAAGTACCCCAATCGTCTCAACCCAACGTGGGGTTGAGGTAGCAATCTCTTCCGCCGGGTATGACCTTGTCCCTGCAAGGCACAAATGGCAGGTTCCTTTCAAAACTTCTTGCCCCCGAATAGATCGTTTGGGAGCTGTGTTGAATGACCTTGTAAACTGTCCCAATTTGCTTAAATAAGGCCAATCACCCTTGGCACTGATCAGGCAAACTCTGAAAACTTCACCCGTAACAGGGTCCTTGACACCCGTCAAAAGTATGTCCCTCAAATTTTCGGAAACAACTCTCATCATGTCATAGAAGATCTCAGGATTACTTTCATAAACACTCTTGGGAAGTATGCTCGTAACGAACCTGCTCGTGAAAGTGTGATTCGCGTAGTTCACCTTAAGCTTCATTGAGCCATCCAAGTTACGTTTCAGCCTCTTGTTGTCGTATCCCATACCCAACACTGACTGTATTGAAGTAACCATCAAGCCTCCTTTCTTCAATGTTCTTCCTTCGTCCCCGTGTAAAAGGATTGCTGCTGTCCTAGTGTAGTCTATCCCCTGCATGTCAAACAATGCAAAGCTAGGATGAAGTACTTTGTATTTGGCCCAAAACTGGGACCACACCACACCACTCCACCGCCGGTCTTCAACATTCAAACCAGCTAGTTTGCACCATAAGCCTTCCTGCAAAAGAAACTCAATCCATTGTCGGGGGGGTATCCAAGGGATTTGTTGATCCCGGATGGTCATAACATCAACCGTGATGTTCAATGTGCTGTGCTGTTTCCTAACCACCCGATGCACATCCCTTTCAGAGTTTGTAAGAGTCAGATTAGCCCACGCCGATATCCCAGCACTAGACGATCTCTCGTCCCCAAAGTCATCCCTGACCGCTTGCGCCGTCAAGATCTGGCTCCGACATGGGGCCTCAGACACGGAGGGCTTTGAGTATATACAAAAGGGACTATGAGTATATACAAAGGGGACCTTTCGTTGATGGTGGCCAAGGGCTAGTATATATGATTTGATGACTTGACACCTATTCACCTGTGACCTTGGAAGTTTCAACATTCAACAATTAAGATGAATGAACATTCGCTAAGGGAGGGGCAGACCAAAACACACTGACTCTAGGCTCGATCTAGGAAGAAAAGGATTCTCAAACAAAGATCAAATTCTTCAAACAACTCGGGGGTTGAAACAAGCAAGAGCTTAGGCACTGCAAACACCCAGCTCTTGATTTTTCATGATCGAGTTCAATTTCATGCTGCGGAAGCGTGAAACACGCGAGATTGCACGGCATGTTTTGCCTGTTTCGGCTGAAATCAACAAACCTGTTTTTTGTATATGTGCGGGAGAGTGTTTAAATTGGGTAAATCACCTGTATTTTGAAAACATATAGCGATTTATTGAATCTCTTTGCAGCAGCAAAACTCTATATCCAAGTGCACGGCTCCTTGAATTATAATCTTTAACTTGCAGACACCGGTCAACGAACCGGTGGTGGAAACTTAAACGACCTGTACACAATATACGCCAAGTAAGGGCCTTCACCCTCAAATTCGGTCCCTGAAGTATCACCTCCACTTTTGATGTTCTTCAGGCCCTGAATACCTAAGAGACAAAACCAAGGCTGGATTCAACAAGGGTAAGGAAGGACGAAACATAACAAACATTTTCAACGTAGTACATCATGCATTGAACTGGATGCATTGATTGGAGACTGCAATGGTGGCCAAGCGGCTAGCAAAGTGGTTGATGAGAGCTGCTTCTAAGAATGCAGGACCGTGTGGGTCACTTGCTGCATATAGCACAATCATCTTCTCAAATTTTTCACGGGAATATTGGTACCCGTATCGGCAATTGTTCCATCGATATGAAGCATCGTGCGTAATTCCAAACTTGAAAATCATGGGTTGCCAACGTTCCAGAAGGTCATTAGTCACTGATATGGCATGTTGGAGTATTTTTCCAGCGGTGGATCCAGGTCTGGGTAAACGGCAGGTCAAGCACGGGTCATTTTCAATGTTTTCGAAAACTTCTTTGGAGCGAGGTAGTGCAATAAGATCCTCATATAGCCAAACCTTTAAACCACCTCGTCCCCATGTAGAGCAAGGTATCCGGGAGACTTGTTCAACTAGGGGTTGGTTTTGCTTAGTCCCTGGAGGTTCTTTTCTGGAAGTGCCCGTCTCACTTTGATCAAGACGTTGCCAGGCATATGGCCCCAAAGAAGCCTCAATTTGACACCCAAATCATGAAGACACATTATAGATCGATGTATAAAATATTTACATTAGGGGATCCGATAGCTTTATCGATCGGAATATCGATATAGAGTTATATATCATTTGCCATCCAGCTTTGAGAGTGCCATCTAAGATGCAAGCCCAGAAACTGATCTGTGGCAGGAAAGTAGCTCCACCAATTCTTGCTCAATGGGGTCCATATCCATGGCACCAAACAGGATTGGTTGTTTTTAGAACGATATCCGATATCCTCAAAGGGTAAAATCAAAAGAAGGTTGTAGATATTGTAGCTCCACTGTTGAAGTCATATACTATAAAACAATTACGCCTTCCGAATCAAGAAGTAAGAAGTAATTTATATGCGGCATATGGGTATAATCTCGTCCCTTTACGAACAGGTAAAATATATATAACCATCAGGACTTCTTAAAATGAACCAGTCTATAAGTTTGTGGTTTTGAACTGCGCCCATTTCCTGAAAACAAACCCTTGAACCCAGAACAACCGATGTGGGGACGAACATGAAGTTGGAGCACGCCAGAGACTACCCGCACTTTTGCAATCTGAGGTAAAATTGGGGTCACGACTCCTTCTCCAACATTTGAAGCGAGGCGACGGGCTGTGGATCCAACGCCTGGCTTGGATGTTATTAGGTGACACCTCAAAACCTACATGGATGGAATGGGTGGAATCGATCATTTTTTGTCAACCCAAGACTTTTTTATCTTTTTTTTTGGTTCGGAAATCCGTCGATCCAAAATCATCTGGTCTAGCCACTGTTACTCTTGAGATGAACAGTGTACAGTGTACCAGCTCCGTAATCATAAGTTTGCCTTACTTGCCACCCAGCAACATCAGTTTTCAAAGTACATAATAAGGAAAATGCAGTTCTTGATGTTATATTGCAACCTATGGTCAAAAAAAGCTAGAATCAATTCTATAATTGGAGTCTCAAATCTTGTGCAAGAAAATAAAATTTAGTGTGGCTGAGTCGGCAATGTCCGGTTGATTTGGTTGCCATTGTGTCGAAGTAACACATCAAAATGATCTATGTCGATAGATCCGCTCCAATCAACTCCTTTCAGTTGACTCGCTACCCTCAAGCCAACAGAATATTAGGATGAGGTCAGGCTGCAGCTTCAGGCTTGTCAGACTTGTCCTTCTTGGAGAAATGACGTTTGGCATTCCTAGGTGGCCAAGAAAATCTTTAAAGGGTGTATTGGTGTATCGAGTTATATATGTTATATATTGTTGAATCTGGAATGCCCCCAGAAAACTCCAGGCAAGCTTTTAACCGACACAGACACTCCGTTAGGCAGCAGCTTTGATATCATCAAGCTCCACACCGAATCTTGTGCTCGTTCTGGGTGACCTTCGTGCACCTGAAGGGTGAATTTTGGGCTTGGCAACGGGTGCAGAGGTTTAGATAAAATGGTGCAAATATATAAATGACCTTGCGAGCAAAACATCAGGTATCAAAATAACTCTTGGGATTCTGATAGTTGGTTGCCATACATCAGCCCCAAGGACATATTATGCCAAGGCACTTGAAAGTAGACTCCTTCATGAGCTTCTCGGCAAGCTTGTTCCATCTGCAGTGGTGAGGGGCCGTTATTTGTGGGACATGTAGCAGGAAAGTATAAAGTCTACACGTTGTTTTTATATAGGCATTGAGCCATTCTACCCCAAATCATGGTAAAATGAAGTATGAGGTCAAACCCATATACGGCTAACATATAAAAGATGGAGGCCACAAAATGGAACGTTAAACTCATATACTCTATAGGATTGTCTTTGGAAAAAAACCCACATAGCCACATTGCTGACATGTGACTCTGGGTTGTACTCATCCCGTTCTCCTTTGGCCATGTGGTCGCTGAGCTCGTTGTAAATCGAATCCAAGACTTGCAAGTCTGAATCCAAGGTCCTGGTAGCCCTTAGCATGACGTGGTGATGGCAGTTGTGGGATGATCCAAGCAGAAACATGGCTAAAGAATGAAAACTATATGTATGATATGCGGATCGGGCTGGATTAGTCTATAGTTAGCCTAGTCACTTCTTTGCGAGTTCATCCTCTCCATAATTCTTGATAAGGTCGGCAACCAGTGACCTGATCTTTGCTTGCCTTTAGAATACCGAATCACAGAACTTGGTGTAGATCTCCTTGCTTCGCATTGCCTAGGGAAAGTGGCTCCCTTTAGAATGTTGGTTAACTTGATGCTAAGTAGGTTATATCTCATATGATTACAATTTCAATGTGTGGTATATACATTTGATGTTCCTAAATATCGACTGTTTGGTTGACTGGCTAAATACCATGATTGATTCCTAGGAGTTGTTCCATCACCATCCATTCCCACCAAAGATGAACAGCTTCTCTTACCTCCGAAGTAGCGACTGAAGCAGCGCTGCGAGTAGAAGCAACCCTTGCCATATCCTCCTGAACCCTGCCAATGTCTGCCGATGGCAAGGCTTGATCCCGCTCCTGGCACGCAAATTGCTGGAATTGGATGGTGTCTAGTAGTTACTCGGCAGAGTTACTTGGAAAAAACAAAACTTGAACTTTACCTAGCATATAAACATGGAGTAAATCAATTGAACTTTGGAGGTGTCAGAAAGGTCCTCAACCGGCACTTGTTCCGTTGTTTCGGTGGTTTTGTTGGCTTGTTTTTCTTCACCAGATTCTCGAACTTCAACGTAAAACTCTTCTTCACCTCCATAGCGATTGTTCCTTTCAGGGAAGACCATCATCATCAACATAAAACAAATGAGTTTAGTTTTGAACATCCTGGTGAACAAATAACAGCTGATATACTTTTAAATTTGGATTCACTTTTGGAAATTCCAGGCCTGACCAACTTACCTGGGTCCAACCGGCATACCTTGATAGCGCCCTCGATCTTCTTCCTTAGATGATGCAAGTTTGGAAGTGTTTTGCATGGGTTCGGTCAGGTATCAGGGTGGAGTAAAAGGAAGTGAACATCTTCCACGCTGATGTACATGCTTCCATCTCTTTTAATTCCTCAACAGTCTCTCAACCATCTATTTTAGATTTTTCTTTTCAATGTAACACATTGGATGGTGGATGGGCTATCAAGCTGACAAAATTTGGAAAGTAAAACCATGCAGTCACCCTGAAACAAACACATCACATATGCACCACATCACGTAGTATGCTAACCTCGATCCATTTACCTCGTAGTATGGTATATAACAAAATCCTTTCATATACTCCAATATACCTTTATAATATATGCTAGCGTCGCATTCCAATGAAGAACTTTGCTCATGTCTTCCTTAGAATACCATCCCACAGACACCGTGTTCTCCGAAGACTTCTCCTTGGTGGTGTAGGTCTTGCACACCGTGACGAACTTCTCCTGTCAAAGCTTAGGAGTTCAGCGTGGAAGTAAATGATATCTTGGAGTGTATTGAGGGTACTAAGCAATTTACAGTACAAGACTATAAACTATATCTCAAATCAATCCTTAAGATCGATCCTACACGGGTGTCAGAAAGCACAAGGAAAACCTATACCTTAATTTAAACCAGATCCATTGAAAAATCGATCCTTGTCAAAACCACACTGCTGGAAGTCACGGGCCATGCTCAAGTGGTCTCGGCTCTTCCACTGTTCATGAACAAAGTCCGGGACATTGAGTCGTCCATTAGCCTTCCTCTCACACAGCCTCCGCAAACGTGCCTTCAAGGCTGCTTCCGATGGTTCCACCTAAGTGGGCAAGCAGGAGGACCTTGAGCCTTTGAAAAAAAACAGTGGTGGGGGTTATTTTTTTTGATGATGGATTACTGACCATTGACTTTTTCAAAAAAAGAACCACTACTCCGTGCAGTTGCCACCCCACAATAAAGAGAAAAGACTTAATCAATTGAACTATAAGTTTTAAGCCTGGTAACAGGTGCCGTCTTTGGCAACTTCTTCTCGGGGGTTGTGAAAGTAGGTTCATCCGGAGAAAGTTCGGTGGGACGTTTCAAACTGTTTTGACCTGTTTCACTTGGTTCTGGTTGTGAAAGTTGAGGCCCAGCAGTCAACAATTGCATGGCTGTGGCTGCATCAAGTTCTCCTCCCTTGAACATCTCGACAATGCGCTGAGTCGCCTTAGATTTGAACTAACCATTTTATACCTGCATTCATTCTGGAATATATCTTTATAGTCAATGATGAATTGTAAATACCGTATACCCATTTGATCATGTTCAAAAGCCAAAGTACGATTGAATTATATTAGCAAATTATTCAAATTTATTCAAAGTACATGAGCTACAAGTCAGCTTGTAAGAGACCTTATTCAGCTACGTGACTCCTGACCCGGCACTACCACTCGATGATAGACCCGACTCACCCCCTGGTGTTTCCAGAACCGTTGGTGAAATCGAACCAGGACTCACCGGTGGAAGCTCTGTCTTCGCAGGATGGCCAGGCAGCGTCTCTGCGGTTGCAATGTCAATTTGCTGGGGTGTTGCCTCGGAATTGGGAACAGTGAAGGTGATCGGATCAATTGAGGAAATACTTTATTTCGATCTAGATTAAGTATATTTTAATTTTAAGTTTTTTGATAAATTTTTATTTGTTGAAAGGATGGCATTCTTTGAAAGGGTTAAAAACATTCAATGACACACGGTGTGTTCATAAGCTCTTTGAATTGAAACATGTTCGGCAAAACAAGCATGAACAAAACATCTCAACCGACCGATTCAGTGATAAATATCATTCACTGAACATGCATGATTTTACCCTTGACTCTTTCTGCAGCCAGCCGACAACTTTTTGCAATAGCTCCCGGTCACCCGAAGGATTCACCTGGCCAAGTTATGGATATAACTTTATCATTTATGATAGGATATTTAGATGCACAATATTGACCATGGTTTTCATAAATTGTATTGACTTCAGTAGTTTCAAATATATCATGCAGATAAATCATATTGATTCATGGTGATGAGAAATATACCAGTGTTTTGTCTATATGCGGTCAAAAGTGGCCCCAACACAGGTCCCACTGCTCAGGGAAGTCAAACCCCCAAACAACATACTGTTGAGCCTCAGCCAGATGAACTTGCTCCAGCATCGCTTCCAACTCCTGGTGAGAATGGGAAACACCCCAAGGTGAAATGGTTTGGAACATGATGTTTTTATTATTGCTTTCTGGGCTTCATTTTTTGATGATATTAGGCATTGATATCAAGCAGTGTTTACTTCAAATGCAGTCCCTTTAAAAAACACAAATCTAATAGTCGATCAGGAAAAGATTTGGGATATACCGTGATGGATGCTCTTGATTCAGACGTGCACCAAAACCAACAAATATCATTTCGTCTCACTTTTTTTGATATAAGGATCGTTTGGAAATATCTTCAAGACTATCTGGTGGCAAAGTGTCTCCTGGAGTTTTTCAAGATCATCGGGCAACTCAGCGTCAGCATCAGTAAGGATGTGTGCAAAACCCTCAGTCATGGCCTCCGTTGACCACTCCTTTGACTTAAGAGTTTGAGCCGTGTTAGACTTCTCAAGTGCCATTGCACACAATGCTACACCACAGAATCTAGACCTGGATCCAAAATGACTCAAGATATTCGGGGATCGTACCAAAGGATGTTGATGCATTAAGCAACACGAGAAGCAACATATTAGTCAAGTTTGAGAACACAGAATCGCCAAGCAAGGTCTTGAGAGTGTAAATCAAACTGTCACGCAAACAGCTTCCATGTTTTTCACTTCTAGTCATGCTTCCAAAAATGGAAGTTGATCAACGAATTAGGTCATCATGGCTGTGCAATTCTCTAATTTGATCTAATTGGGCGAAGCTCTTCGATGTTTTTGGGTTGAAAAATGATGATAACCGGTTCAAACCAGGAAAAACCTAACATAAAAATGTCAATATTTTTGCAAAAATACCCATAAAATTTTTCGGGTAAATTACGGTATTTTTCGGGTAAATTACGGAATTTTACGGGGTACAAATTACGGGGTACAAATTACGGGTAGAACTGGAAACAGGACCCCCAATTACCCGGTATTTTGTGAAAAATAACCTGGTAAACACATCAAATTACGGGGAATTGTGCAATTACGGCCAGAATACGGTGATTTTTTGCATTTTTCATCAAAAAGTCTTCTTAGTGCTTGTTGTAAAGGAAACAAATTGAATATGATCCAGTTGTGGGGTCCCCAAAAGAGCTTCAAAGCCTGCGTGGCAAAAAGTCACGGAAAGAAGAAGGGATACAAAGCCCAGTGCCTCCCCGCAACCACCGACAGACTGAAACAATATCGGCCTCAGGCCAATTATCTTCATAATCTAAACTGCTAAAAGTGACTTGGGCGGAGGGCAAAGTGTTTGGGAGTGTCGGAATCCCAGCTTTGTGGTGGATAAGGTCTGGAAAAAGCTCCACGAGTCGTCTTCCAAAAGGAGCTGGATAGTTCCTAGGCGTTTTGAGTTTAAGAGGGAACTGGAAGTTCTGATACAAGTCGCAAAAGAAAGGAAGGTTTCAGATGGCAAGGGTGGCTTGATTATATAAAATATCAACATGCAATAGACATCCATTCGGTGATACTGAGTGTCATTTCGTTTTCCAAGAGCCAACTGTAGCTTCATCAAAAAAGACAGGTGTATGCTGGAAGGTTGTAAAGCTCTGAAGTAATACACTATCAACAACTGGGGGCCCAACTCACTACTCTTCAAAGCCTTTTCTCCTTTGTATCTCAACTTGCCACTCTTGTCCTTGTATTTCGACACTAACTTCTTTACTGGTTTTCCTTCTCGCTCTGCGGCCTGCTTAGCTTTGACCCAGCCCACCAACCTGCCCATGCTAAGTTTGGCGATAGTTGGAGAATTGCTGAAAGCTATATGGCGTTTGGGGGTTGGGCCCCCGTAGTGTCGCATCCACCACGTGCAGCGATGTACCTAGGATGATGATCTTCATTCTGTACTTGGACCACTTTGGGAAAGTAAACTTCGCAGTCCCTCTATGTCAATTAAAGGAAACGGGAGGTGGAATTTGCAAGTTGGACACCTTGTTTTATTGATCTTCAGCATTATATTCAGTTAATATCGACCCCTTTGATCGATCTATATAGGCATGTGGCAAGTACACCTCCATCATTTGCAATTCAAATCTTAAAAAAAAAAACAAATAAGAAACAGGAAGTTGGTCTAGTATATATACAAGCCTCTAGCCTGAAACTGTGTGGAAGGAAAAAGAAGGTGGGTCTGTTTCTATTCAAGGCACGGCCCCAACACCTCCATGATCCCACAACCTTTGGAAAAAATCACGAAGCCGAGGATAATATTCCAGAAATGAACTTGCGGGTTGTTCTACCATGAAGGTCGCATTCAGGCAGACAGCCAGCATCATTAGGAGTACCGTCCTTATTCAGGGTTCAAAAATATACCATTAATAGTCTAGACATCAAAGGATATAGATTCATTATGGTGATATTCACTAAGAAGAATTTGAACAGGTGTTTGTCTTTAAAAAAATGTAACCAAACAGAAACCAATGTCCTTGAAGCAAGTGCATTTGCTTCTCGAACAGATGGATGATCCGTAAAACCTAAAGAGGAACAAGGAGACCTTTGGGATGTCCCTGAATTTATTCCTGTCCATGAAGCGCATTTCAACCCAAAGTGGCACAACCACCCAGCATAAATGTTGCCTTGGAGGATTGTAGAAATAGCTGTCCTCAGTTTGGGCTACACGAGGTGGATAACATGGTTGATCCTAAACAGTGTAGGGATACCACATGTTGGTTTCATTGTTGGGGTTGTCTTGTTTTGCTATGTAATATTTTTGGGTGAGTAAACCCCAAAAACTTACTGGGGACAGGAATAGAAGCATATCCATGGTAAAATCTGTGGCCTCCCCAAACAAAGGTTTTTTGGTAATCAATCCATAACCACAAAATTCATTTGAATCGAGTTTGGCAGCTGGTGTACAAATCAAGTGGGAACGGGAAATGTTTGTAAATTTGTAAGGTACTTGGATCAACTTTGCAAATTGACAGATAGGAAAAAAGGAAATACAGACAAAACTCTCAGCTCATCCAAAATCTGAAGTCTCAATCATTTGTCTTATCACTAGTGGCATCAATATCATGTAAGTATACACCCACATGCTCGGGGATCAAATGAAGATAATGATACTGGCAACAACTCTAATCTATATTTTTGTTTCTGATATTTTTATTTGTGGGTCAACAGGACCCCAAAAAAGACAGTAGTGAATGCTCATAATCGCAGGTGTCCCAGATTCCCAAAGCCAGAATCCGACAACAAATCCATAGGATTATTATCAGTACCACTTGATGTCATGTAGAGGATATCCAACCTTGCTGCATTGTGCCCAGACATTCGAAACTGATTCGTGGCTTCCGCCTGGCCAGCGAAGAACTCAATCCAATCTAGATTGATGTCATCCTGCCCGTGGCGAGAGCGGTGCTAAAGAGGAATCAGACTACAAACACTTTTGACCACTAAGATCTACTTGTCCAGAATTGTGTTTTGCAAGATTTCCGTTGTCAAGCTTCACTATATTTGATTTTCTGAAACATGTAACATATATGGAAAGACAAGTTTTGTATGTCCTTAATGCCAACGGATTGGTGTAAGGAATCTTCCGTCCAGATCACAAGTAGCACTGCCAAAAGAAAGACCTTGGGGGAACAGTTTCGGGTTGCTCAAACATGATTCAATTAACATGCAGCTATTTAGGTCACAAGTTGATGTTGGCAGCATCCTGCAAAACGAAACCATGCATATAATTGATCCTGAGACTCTTTCGGGGCTCCTAAAGCCTTCAATCTCCACACCAGTTGGTCCACAAACTGGGAATTTCGGGGCATGGCTTTCCGCAGTACCCTGACACCTATCACCCGAGTTGATTTTGCAAATGAAGCCAATGAAAGAAGAAACACTTCCATAATTCAAGCCGATACGTTAATTCATTTAATTTCTACTTGATGATTTTGATGGAGATCTTGTCCTTAGACATTGAAATTTGCTTTTGCAAAAAATAAGGTATTTTGCACTCAGGTGCTTCTTCAACAGAAAGAGCCAGAAGTGCTTTGGCAAACTCAGCGGCAAAACTGAGGCTATGTAAATTCGGATTTTCCCTTTCGGACGTTGGGCCAAGGTCAACTTAAAGCTGAAGTAACTTGTTGCTGAATGAACTCTGAACCTCAAGTTTTTAAGCTGTTGAGACCATGAGCTGTTCCAAACATAAAAAAACTTTCAAGCAAAACAAATTCCCAAAAGATGTCCCATGGATCGATCTTTATTAAAGGTTATAAGCATATATAGATAAGGACCTGTGCGATTTGGTTCATCAATGACCCACATGCGGAAAGATGTCAACAAATTCAGGGTGTTTGAAAAATTTCATTTAGCGATTTTAGCGAATTTAACTTGGGATTCCAATTTGAAATTGGCCATATCCCCTGCCCATGCAAGTCCCATAAACATGGTGGTTGTGCGACGTTTCTTGAAGATCCCCTGCTTGATGGCCCACTTGTTCTGGAGTTTCGGCCTAGGCATCGCAAGGAGAAGCAGCACAAACATGGGAACTTGGTTGGGCCCAGGATCATGCAAAAATAGCACGCCAGTGAACATTTAAAGAGGAGTACGTGAGTATGTGACCCGAAACGTATGTGGACAAGATTTATGCCTTGTTTTTGTTAGCACATGTTTTGATTATTGGGTACTGGGTTGGAAAATGAAAATTCAACGTTATACTGAATTCATTTTGAGTTCGGAGAACCGATGTATTGCAACGAAAAGCCATGGGAGATAGTGGGACTAGTCCCCTTATGATTCATATAACTTATCATCTACATATAGACGTGCAGGATTGCCACAAACCCGGAACCTTTGCATAATTTCATATCTCATCGATATAGTGTATTGAGTTCTATCTTGATTGTTTTCTTCCACCCAATCCCCCTACACTTTCATTTTTCTCGGCCATGCCAAAACTTTGTTGTGCGAGTAGGCTCGCATCATATCTTGCCCTGAACGTGCTGCTCAAAGGGAGCCCACAGAAGAACAAATCATAGTTCGATCCATCACTATATAGTCTTCAATGGGAAAATCCCCTGGGGTTGTGGTGATGAAACAATTTCTATGTCATTTTTTGGCACCATATGATCCCAACCAAAATTCAATGGGCATAAGTTGGTTGGCCTAGGAAGTATTCAGTATATGTATTTGAGTTGCAAATGGAATTTCTCAAAAGAACATCACCACACCACCCAAGAAACACGAATCCAAGGTTCACTCGGCCGATGTCACTGCACTACGATGGTCCCTACGCGCTACTGATGCTAGTCTGCAAAGCTGGACACCAACTAAAGGGCCAGGCAACCAAACAAATATATAAATCGATATTAATCGATTTGTTGCAGGTTGATTTTATCAGTCAGACCCAAGCTTGAACAGAAACACAAGTGCTAATTACAGCGTCAAAAACCAAAAACAAGATAAATCGGTAAATTCATTTGTGGTGTTGCATTGCTTCATGCAGATCCTAAAGCATCAGGGTGGCATTTGACACTTTTCATTGGGCAGGCGAAATTAGTTCATTCATGGCCCGCATAACGTTGAACTTAATCTTGGAAATCTCCCATTGCATTTCCGAATCCGAGTCCTTGTAGTCGATGTAGACATCACCTCCATCGGTCATCTCTTGCTCAATGAACTCTGCCTGGGTTGGGAAGGCATTGCTCAAATGAACGTATGTAATGATGATCTAAATCTAAAGGAAGCCTTAGGTAGTGGCGTTACTCGTACATCCCCCAAAGTCAACACTGAAATTAGACCCTACCTGACCCAAAAAAAACATTGAGTTGGAGAAAAAATTGTTTATCCTTTGGTGGCTTTCCCGTTTACCTATCAAATATCTTTAGGTGGCTTTCCCTATTTACCTCAAATGTTTTTATCTTGATCAATCTCATATTAATTCTGAAATTTGATCATCACCAATCAATTCCAAGAAAAGATGAGTTTTGGATTCGATCAATCTAAAAAATTCAGAAAGTCAAGCTACCAACATGGAACCAGCAAGAAAGGCAGCCGTCATACGGATGTTGAATGGCGATGATTTGAAAGCAAAGTAGGCCACTTGAGGTTGCCCCGCAATGGTTGCCATCTTGATCCCCACAGCAGGACGTGTCCAATAGGTACTGAATACGCTATACTTAAAGGAATTGTTGATGTTCGTAAGCAAATGGGATTTGAGGTCGTCAAAAGCAAGGGTCCCTACTTTTCCAAATGCTTTCAAAAACAACTCCTTTTGCTTGTCATCCAACAAAGCAGCATCTGGGGGGGGTTCTACCTCCTTCTTTCTGGCCCTGCGTTGCTTCTCCTTCTTGATGCTGGGGGATGAGATTTTCTTACCATCAGGGGTTTGTCCCTTTGCCGCTGCCTTTGCCTTTGCCTTCGCCTTTGCCCTTGCTTTGCTCTTAGCCTGAGCCTTTGTAGCGGGTTGCTCCGCAGGCTCTTCCTGACCCTTCTCCATTTGGGCTGCCTTCATCTTTTTCTTCTCCTTCTCTGTGTTCTCGTCTAAGGTATCTTCAGTCTTGGTTTCCTCTTCCTCACCTTCCTGAAACAATCGCTTCTTCGGGGTTCTAAACTCCTCTTCCTTCTCCTGATCCTGATCCTCTTTCTTCTGTTTTCTGCTTCTACGTTTTGGTTGGGGGGCTTCTTTTGCAACATCATCAGTTTTCACGTCATCCTTCACCTCATCCTTATTCCCTCTTCCTCGGCCCCTTCCACGTCCACCACCCCGACCCCGACCCTTCCCCTTGGGCTTCTCGGGATCATCCTTATTCTCCTTCTCCTCTTTGATCTCATTCTTCATCTGTAGCTGGTCCAGTCGGGTGATAACCTTGAGGGGTTAGAAAATAAATGAACAGACAGTAGATTATCATCCTAAAGATTTTTGGATACAGGGTCAATCATTCAAAAATAAACCAAACTTAGACGCAACAGCTTGGATATAACCATTTCAACAAACCAATCAAACCATATCTCAAATCTCAAAACATTAAATAACATGCTTGCTTAAAATTAAATGGATCAAATTTTATACATATAAACATGAAACATTACAATTTCAAAACACACACGCACACCTTCTCAGGGGCTGGAGCTTGAGGGGATCCTAACAACTCCCGCTCTTCTTGTGCTGTACGGGGCTGAGAATCAGGTAACATGCGATCCCCTTCAAACTTGCTTGTTTTGTCAACAACTTCTGCGGCAGCAGCATCAGCATCATACACCTGGGTCTCGTCCTCGGGCCGTGCCACCTTGCCTGTGAGCGTGGGGTGTGCATTAAAGAATGTTTTTTTGACCTCATTGCTTAGTAATCAAATGTTTGGCAAACAAGAATGCCACCCTAGGTGGTAGAAAAACTAATCAGTCCAAGCAAACAACATTCAGAAGTATAAACCAGCCAACCATCAAAAGTGAGAACGTATCAGCTCAGACGGAAACAAATGCGTCAGATAGAAATTGGCTCTAGCAAATACCAATTAAGATCATAAGTTAAGATTGACATAGCATGTAGGAGTTTCAGATGGAAATTCTCACCCAGAAAGCGGTTCCTTGCCTTCACAATCCTTTGAACCCGATGAGGCAGGTTGTTGCTTTGGCCTCAACGGCAGAAAAGAAATATAGACATGATTATTTTTGAAAGTACCGCTGCTGATACAATGAGTGAAAAAAACAGATGTTTTTCCAAACCAATTCTCATCAAGGCCTCGAGTAATTCAATCATAAAATCTATCAATCAACAACCATGTCATTAAAGACCTGGAAGATTGAAAGACATCAAGGGAGAGGTTATTATCAAGCAAAGAAATTCAAGCGTTTGGTACCTTTAGAACTTAACACAAACTCAGTTGGAAATAAAACAAAATGCCCAAACTCACTTGGACAGTTTTAGACCTTTAGAGCTGATCGGAACCGTTCCCAAATGAGGACCGGACTCCTGAGAAGAAGCTGCAGCCGCTCGCACTGCCTGTTGTTTCTTGGCTTGGATTCGGGCCTTTAGGGCAGCCAGGGCATCAGAGCACAATCCTGAGCATGCAGGATGATTTTAATATGATAAACCATGTGTCAGATATTTGCTGGACTTCCTACTCGGTATCCTCAATCTTTACGAAGTTTTTATGTTTTGATATAACTTGGGGTGAATGCATCAAGAGTACATCGGATGACCCAGCTGTTAAACAAAAAACATATGCAAGATCTAAAGCGCATCTAAATTCAAGCGAACAAGATTCGAGGTGTTCCACAAGGAGACTTCTTGCAAATCCAACATGGAATAATTGGGGCAGATTCCACAACAACTGGTTCCCTGCTCGATGGGCCAGGGGAGTTAGGATCAGAAGCAGAGGTCTCCAACCAAGCCTTGAAATCATCATATGATTGTTGTGTTTCTGCATCTTCAGCTTCAAACTCTTCTACGGGGTCAGGGACATCAGGAGGCATGCTAGAAGATCGGGGAAGTCTCGAAGCCATGTATTCGTCAATGGTCTCCTGGAGGGTTGCTTATAACCTTAATTGCTATCGAGTTATGGGATTTAAAGAAGATCGAGATTCCCAAAGTATGAACTCTCCACATTTACACCTTCAAACATTGCATCCCTACAAGAGATTGATTGGAAATAATTGGGGCCCACAACAATTCCAGACAGCGTCCTTAATGTCAGGGTTCACGGCGAGCAGAAGCTCATGGAACCTCAGATCCTGATGGGAGCGATGGATACAAGACAATATACAAGACCTAGTAAGAACAGAAATATGTGCCTGACAATATAATTCAAAAAAAGTAATTTTGGAGGAAAAACCATTTCAAAAACAAAGCTGACGTTTTCAAACAAATGTCCTTTGTGACTTCCTTTCTCAACATTCGCCTCTTGACAAACCCAGTTAACCGTTTGATCTCAATGCTCGTGGTGTAGATCTTGCGGTCAGTAACATCTACACCACACTTGGTAAAGAGCAAGGCAATCTCTTTCTTTAGGGGCTCTAGGTACGGAAGCTTCAAGTTCTCAGTCCCACGTAGCCTCTCAAGAACTGGAAGCAACACAAAACCATTAAGAACACAGTTAGCTCTTGTAGGTTCGCAGAATTCTTGGCTAACTGGATGCAAACATAGCTTGTGTTCTTCTCGAAGCCTTGTCCTCAAGTCTTCAATTTGATCCCACTCACCCGCCAGCCCCCCACACTCCATAGGAAGGGATTTGGAATACAATGATGGTTTCCTTCCAAAAACTGTTGAGCCAAAACAGCTACATAGAACAAGTATGGTGCATACCCAGTGGATATATTGGATATCACGGTACAAATCATGAATGCCTATATTGCATTGACAGTCAAAGTGGCCAATGTATGAAGTACATCATGTACCATAGTGCCATAGGGCCTTATAGTAAATAGATCGATGCAAATAGGGATCCAATATGCACCAAATTGGAATGGTGTTTTTTTGTTTTCCGGGTCTAAACTCGATTTAAAGGTTTTCAGTTTGTTCCAGATTACTTTCTAGGATTTGGTATTATTTTCGATTCATTTTCGATCTTCAGCCACCCATGTTCCATCTAAGGCTAGAAGCTTGACTCCAATCCCGTTCCAGCCAATCAGAAAAAGGGCCCCGGCATGCTATCGTAGAGGTAGAGCAGGAAAATCACATGGGACAAGCCACGGAGTGAATTAGAATCTACCGATTATATGGGGACGAAACAAATCTGGAACATTTGAGTCAATCGTAAAAGATCTTTATAGTACATAGTGAGTGGGTCACCAGGATCGAGTTAATGGCTATATGCTACGAAAATTGGGCCCGGAAAATCAGGGTGCCAGCCAAACCCAAAGTGATCTATATGATTCTGTTGGTCCACTTGATTATGCTTCAATCTTCATACTTCTAATATCTTCCAATTGCATTTATAGCCACTTTGGGCTTGTTGAATATATGTTCCAGCTGCGTTCAAAACCAACTTGGAGTCAAACCATCACAAGATGGGTGGATTTGGGTGGGTTCCGTATGATTCCATATGTGTAAAATATTGTAAAACTAATGGCGGAAGATTCTTAAATTGACTTTATAACACTATATCTCACAGGAAAGTACATGAAATCCATCAATTTCAGGAAAACCAGTTTTTTTTGAAATTCCCAGGTTTTTTTCCAACTTCCAAGAATAACCAGGTAATTCATTTCCAACCCAAAAAAAAGTAGGTAAAAGTTTCAGTAGGTATATATANTCATATATATATATTTTAGTTTTTTTTAAAAAAAAAGTGGAGTTATATGGGCCCCTACGTATAACTGGTGGTGACGCTGGGGCCTTCCCCGATGATTTGATCAACCAGAAGCTCGGCGGACCAACCCCAATGAGGTGCTGCAGAGGTGCCGGGGGATGATGTGCTGCAAGAATTCATACCGGGCCCCTGGATGTTTAACAAAGAATAGCCCCTCAAAAATAAGCTGGGCACCCAAAAGGAAAAAGGATCATCATTTCCCAACGATCCAGTTTTCAGGGGCGAGCTGTTTAAACTTGTAAAGTTTGAAATTAGTGATATTTTGAGGGAGTGAAAAGGCATTTTGAATCAAATGAGGTATGGAAATGCAGGTTGTTGTTGTTGTTGTTGTTGTTGTTGTAGTTGTTGTACCAAATTCCCAATAAGATTCTAGCCGCTACTGCGCTGTAGTTTAGATATTCAATGTTTGTTTGCATGCCTTTGAGTATCACAAAATTTCATCAACCGATCAAATCCAGAATCTTTCCTAAACTTGCACGTTTCTGACACCAAGCTTCAGGTATTATTGTATTTTTTTTGGAGTTTGCGGAATCTCCGTAACTTTCAACTTGGGGCCATTGGTCTTTTTTTGCAGGTCCCCAAAGTTCTTTGGGTCACTTGACTGCAGCATTCAGCTTTTTCCAACACATGCAGGAAGTTCTTCATGGTTGCAGATCTCATTGAACGTTTATGGGGAATTGAACTTTTCTGGATGAATCATAGCGACGTCACCTAGCCTCGCCCAACATATTTTGTGAATAATGTCCAGGGAATTAACATGTTCCACCTTGGGAAAAGGAAACTCATCTTCAAGGAATATGTTAGTTCCAAGGAGGGAAAGGAAATCCTCCAAAAAATAGCCTTACAATGCCTTGATTCAGGTTGAGGAAATTGGGAGGAAATTGACGGTTTACTGTGCCGGTTTCGTGCGCATATCGTGTGAAGTTTCCGGGACGTACTAATTTGAGTCGACATTGGAGAAAATGTGGTAGAGATGGTAGAGTATTGTAGATGTTCACTTTTGATATCTGATTCCTTTGACAAAAACTGTGGTAACAAAAGCCCACCCTGTATGTGTGGTTGATGATGGTGGTTGTAATCTTTGTTGATTACAATTCATTTCGGCACGCTCAAAAGTTTTCAAGCTTGCCTTTTGGTAGACGTTGACCCTTGATGTCAATGTCAACAAAACATAACCAACTCATGATGCTTTGTGACCGTCAAGCCTATCTATCTTATCAGCTTATTTCCTGGTTGGGAATGGATTCCCAATGATGAGTTGTTGGGATTTCCTCGCACTTTGCAGAACATTTCAGGGAGTTTCTTTTCCAAGAGTTATGTTGACAAGGTATGTACCTCAGTGCAGGATAATATGTTTATATGGAAGCAGCACGACACCAGTGTTGCATTCGACATTTATATGTTATATATATATATACATATATGGCTTCAATGTGCGCATCCATTTTGATTCGTGAATATCTCGATATAAAGTATACATGTTGTAGATGCCATGACCCCATTTTGAATATATTTTCGATGCATAATGTCAGCTACCTTAAATTGTAAGCTTGATTCTGAAATCCACATCTAAACAACATTGGCTGAGGTGGAGCCCAGTGGCAAGACGGGTGCTGAAGCAGTTTCTGGACAGCACTCTGGTATGTTGTTTTAGGCCGTTTGTTTGTGATGCCAACCACCAAGAGGTGGTTGGAAAAAGAAAATATCTGGAAATAGAATGGAATAACTCTGATGTTCAAGTTTTCGAGGTTAATGAACATATTATATAGTCCATCCAGATTTAACATAGATTTACCAGTTAATAAGTAGTTTATCCCATTATTTACAGGGTTTGATACATTCCAGGTGGTGCAGGATTTCTTCCACCAACAGTATCACCCCAACAAATGTGGCACCATGTTTGTGAAACTTGGGGAGATCGTTTGTGAGTTTTCTTGTTTAAATAAAGCATTCGGTTGAACATTTGGCGCAAAATGATATCATGTCAAGTTGGCAAAAATCGGCTGATCCTGTCGACATGGATACACCCCTATCAACTAACAAATCGCCATGGAAAGTCCACCATTTTCCAGAAAAGATGAGGATTCTCCATGGCGATTTGTTGTTGTTTACCGGAGGGTATCTTGATGGAAGCCGCCATCCTCATTGAGGCCACAATCCAAGGTTGTTTCAACACACCTTTGGAACACATCCCTAAACCTTTACCAAGAGGCTATGAAGGGATTCCTTTCATAGTTGGCTAGGGGGATTGCCTGGGGTGTGCTCTAGGGGTGTGTTGTAATTTTCTTGGACACAACAAAATCACCTGCGCTGCCGAGGTCTGGTTGGGACCATTGTCTGCTCGTTGGGGTTCCCACCGGTTTTTTGAGGGTTGTTTCTATTTTTTGGGAAAGCCCTGGAAAAATGAAGACTTTGAACCCACAAATTGGAGTTTGAAGTTTCAGATGATTTTCCTTTTCAAACAGGTGATTTTTAGGTTTCGTAGATTTTTGGGGGTGTAGGTCCGGTCAACTGAGATTTGTAACGTTTATTTCCTGACTAAGGGATCAACGGATCGACCTTCAGGGAATGCTATCTAAGCACATAAGAAAACTCCCGAACTCTTGTGGATGAAGGGGAACATAATATGGGCGTTTCCAGAAATAGTGGTACCCCAAAATGGTTGGTTTCTTGTCGAAAATGGTACTAAAATCAATGATTTGGGGGTACCCCTATTTTAGGAAACCTTAGTACAAATATTTTGTGAAGCTGGAATTATTTCACTTGGATGTCCATTCCATTCAGTCTTCCAGTCAGTATTGGGTGAATCTTTTTTTCTATGTGACTTGCAGGCTCTGGATATTGAATGGAATGGAAACTATATTTAGAATGACATGACATTACTGAAGAAAAAACATAGAAAGTCATTTGGATTTCTTTTTTTACCACTCATCATGTTGAACTTGCATACAATACACTCTCAGCCAATCACAAACCTTTGATCTTTGAAGGATTTCAATGAAACGTACCTGAATAAATGTTCACTTTCGTTATACTTTATTTGAGTGAGTATATATGCCCTTGCTCCATTTCAGCAACCCTGAATTTCTAGCTTCAGCACGGCTTCAGAGTATATTTGAGCAACATCCTGAGAACAATCTAGAAACCTTCTAAGATAAGGTTATTTCAGGTGGGTCATTGGATGATTGACACCTTTTCGGTGATTTTCTCTCAATTAAGCCTCCCGTAAAAGCACAAGTTTAGCCAAGGACATAAAGGAAAGATATATGCTTAGTCTTAGTATCCCGACCCCGTGGTAGATTTTTGTGGGAAAATGATACTTTCACCCATAGCTTTGGCTGCCTCCAATCTTTACGGACTCCACTGCGCTAACCCCATGGTTGTGTCGACTTAAGGTGAAGTCTTGAAGATGGCGGAGGAACAGACGTTGGGTGTGAGATCTCAGACGTCAGCAGGTTGTGAAAACCGAGATACCCGGAACGGCCCCAACATCTGGTTTGCGGAATGTAAAAACAAAACAGCCAATGACATGTTCTTATTTTTTTAAATACAAGCATCAATTTGGTTTAGTTTTACACAACATCAACTTTTGTTTAATAGCCAGATTTCGCCCACCCTGTCACCTAATAGCATCTTCCGAAAAATCGGGAAATTTGGACGTTGGAAGGCAATTGTGGCGAGGTGCGACTGAATAGTTTCAGGAAACCGGGGCGATATGCGTATACTTTGGGGTGCTCCCCCCATAAGCCATACCATCCATGTATGGTATATTTCCATATATTTCCCTACATTTACATACATTTACCATCAAAATCACCCATTCATGTAGGTCAATATTTCAGTCCCATGGGGGGGGAGGGCGTTCTGTAGTGGCAATGAGAAGGTGACCCAATCCTGTTAGTATGGGATTGCTATAAACCTTGACTTGCGGCATGATAGGGTTTTGCATCGCCAAAGTATTACCAGTATTATCCCCGGGAAGCTTTCTTCCAACCATCATTTTTCAGGGGCTATGTTAAACTTCGCGGGGGTAATACCTTTGGATGTGTCATCCATACTACCAGTGACCACCAGGAAGCCTACACCTTTCTTTTTCAACAACCGTAACAATCGAGAAGATTGACATGGGAAGATGTGACAAAATCTGCATCTGATTACCTTGAGACAACTTGTGTTTCTTTGGAAATAAGACTCCCCCTTTCCTCTTCGTTGGACAAGAAGATGCAAACAAAAATCCTCCCCTACGGAGGCAAGCTTAGTATAATGGAGTTTTCCTAGCAGTATGTTTTTTGGAATGTTTTGTGAGGGCTTTGGGATGATAATGCGAAGGTAACAGAAACAATGAGATATTTATCCTACTAGTAGAATTTGGCACTGCAAATATTAGCAGGTATAAAACGGTAAAGATATACTAGCTGGTGCTTGGAAGGGAGCCATTTGGATCTACTGCCAGGTTTCGATCAACACTAGATATTAATCAAATATTATAGTGACCAAACCGATGCTTGGTCACCCCAAGTTTTTGTTAAGTAAGGGAATTTCCCCCCATAATAGCCTTAATTCAGGTTTCGGAATTAGAGGAAGCTTTGTTTCCAGAAACCATTTTTGAGTGTTACCCCGACCCTCTGGCGGAAATGATCCAATTGGAACCGCGTATTTTTTTTCAGATCAGTTGGTGCAACCACCAACTATTCAGTTATTTTTTAAAGAAGGAATCCCATAGGATCCATGTAGTATATATGTTCACCTACATTTGGCTTAAATCTAATAGTAAATGCAGGCAAATACCCCTGGTGCTCCAAATACCCTGTTAATTAGAAGGTGTTTAGGTACCCAAAACCCCACTCCAAAACCACGACTGCAGAAGGGATTGAAGCATAAGGGTATACCATACATGGATCCTATGGGAACAAATCTTCAAATGTCCAACTTTTGTGGTATCAAGATCTTCGTTCCATTTCCGCCCAAGGCCCCGACGGGTTGGTCTTCGGCGTCCGCGGGCCCAACAAGAAGCCCTGCATGACCCGCACGGTGGGGAAGTGCATCGCTCTGAGCGCAGTGGTTTTGATTCGCTCCGAGCGCCGCCTTTTTACTCGCTCTGATCGCCGCCATGTGAAAGGCTTCGAAAGTCTGTAGGAGTGCAAGCAAAGATTAGCAAGCGTGCAGAAGTCGAAACATGGCAAGTGCTTTCCTTCAAGAAGGTTTGCAGAAATCCTGCAAATTCCAGGGTTTCGGAAGGTTGGCTTTCGGAAGGTTGGTTTTCTGAAGGTTGGCTAGCAGTCCCCGAACCCCATGTCCCCATGCCGCCTTAATGTCCCCATGACCCCTAAACCGCACATTCCCTAAACGCCATCATGTTGCTATGTCTAAACCCTTAAAGGTGTGGAGCTCGTTTGGGTACGTGATCTAAGTGAGCCATGCCCCCATGTCCCTCAAGCCCCCTAAGCCCAATGTGTGGAGCTCTTTGTGTTGGAGCTCTTGTGGGTAGGTGATCTAAGTGAATGCCGTCCAGTGACAACCCTCCCACAGAAATGTTGTCTGTGGTGACCTAAGTGAGTCAAAGTGTGATTCTCTCAGCGAGTCTCTTGTCAGTGGTGTGTCCGGGTGTTTAGTAAGAAGTGAACAAAACCTAAGGTTGTGCTGGAGTCCCTGTAAGAAAAGCGCTCCTCCTGATGGTCTTTTATTTCTGAGTCTATCTTCTGAGTCTCTGACTTGAATCTGTGTCAGAAAGAATCTGCGTTCATCTCCGATCTGCCGAATTTGTTGTACATTTGACTTGGTGTTTGTGCAGATCTGATAAACAAAGCAATCTATGCGGCTCTTTGTTCCCCGCTGTAAGCACAGTAAGCGCGATTACGTATGATATCCTATATCTAGCTATGCTTAATCCAGAAGTAACTAGAAACAGTATAGCAAAACATAAGGGCAGGACTTGTTGTATTGTGCCCCCTGTAGCTTTAGTGTTACTCTTTTGGGTTGGTTTGTTCGTCATGTATCGAGCAATTGCTGTGTTGTCACCCACCTAGTAGAAGGACGCAAAGATTACATTATCATATCATCATATCATCATTTTTCCTTTATATAGCATGTTTTCAATTGGATCGTTAAGTGTTGATAGATGTTGATTTACCTTTGTTCATTGAAGGGATTTTAACTAAGTCCGCTAGCCGGTTGGCTGATTGGTGATTGAGCTGATCCTGGCAGAGAACGGAGGTTTCTGACAGGGGAATCTATTCGTTTCAATCCATGCGCATTGAGCCAGTGGATATTGGCAGTATTCAGCGTTGTGTTTCCTCTTTTGTACTTGCCGTCATGTTATACCTGTGTCTACTTACCTAATTGGGTTAGTTTAGTGGGGACATGTGCGTATACACCATAAATGGAACGTTTGGGATCTAGTTTGATTTAATTTTGTACAAAAACATTCAACACATTCCGGCGAACTCACGGGTACTTTTTCGCAAGGCCCAAGACTTCAAAGAGTTGTGAGCTTGTTGGGTGCAGGTGTGTACGCACAGATCCATGGAATATAGTGCATGTAATGTTTCCTTTTTTACGAATAGATAGATATACAGATATACATACCTATTTGTATACGTACATATATATACGTATATATATTGATAAATGTATAAATTATATATATATATTTATATTTGAAGATCAATAAATAGGTTTAGATATTATGTAATGTCATGCTAGCATTGATGGCACCACGACGCAATTGGACACCCACAATTGTCTTGCAGGGAGGTGATCTTTAGTGTTCGTGGATTGTCCCCCCAATTAAACAGCCCTTGGAATTTGTGCGCCCCCCCAAATAATCCGCCCTCATGTGGTGCCCTCGAGATCATCTACCGATTCCACGTCATGGTAATGAGCCCCTCTGGACCTAGTTGTGGACATGTTGAATTGCGGTATTTAACTTATGGTTTTAGACTTTGGTGGTCGGGATTCACTATTGCGATTCGTTTCAATTGCCATTGACTTCTTGGATCAAATTCCAGTTGCCACGACAAGATGGACATAGTAACATCATACCTCTAAAGGGTCGATTTCTCTGGGTGGGGATCATTCCTGTAGCTAGGTGAGAGCTTCCGATCAGCGTTAGGGCTTGCCCATCAAAAACAATGACGCTGGCAACATGAAAAAGAGAGGGGTGGTTCAAGTCTTTGGACCCCAAAAACGCAATTGTAGGAGTTGACACATGTCTGTGTGAAAGCGTCATCCCGCTGGATTTTATGGGAATTATTGGTTTGTCTTCGCAGTCATCCCGTCAGCCAAAGACTGAAACCCGTTAAGCCAGCCTTGGCGAAGCGACTTGCATAGCATGGAGTCCTCGATCTGTTGATGACTTGCTCTAGCCTACAGAGTCTTGCCCCAAAGAACGGGCGCACAGCGAAGACACTGACATGTTTGGCACATGGATTGAAACACAGCAACTTCTGTAGAAAAACAGCGCATGTTTTGGCAAAGCCGGTGAAATGCGGAAAGTGTTTGATTTACAGGTGTTATCTCTGCAGCGTCTTCACGCCTTCAAGTGACTTTCTAAATTCCACGTTGGGCAAGAAGAACGAGGATTCATTAGCAAAACCCAATCTGAAAAGCAAAAAGCCACATGAACGTATTTTGCAGACGTGTGGTATAAGCGCTGTAAAACCCCCCGAAAGGACCAGAGCTGTCACAGGTCGCCGAACAATACCTTGGAGACAACTTGAGATGATCATTGTGGCTCCTGCTAAGGTGGCTGGCCATGTGACTAGGTCAAAGCCCTTCTTGAGCAGAAACTTGTTCACAGCATGTCCCTGCTGGCGCGAAATAACCAGCAATACCGCAAAGATTTGATAACAAGCGGGCCTGCATTAGCACATTGCCTTGAGATAGTGTTGGCGTGCAAACCCGGTACGGCATTTCTGATACTTCCACACGCTGAAAGTTGGGGGTGGTGCCGAATGGTGCCCATAGCGGAAAGCGTTCAATTTCAGATTCGGGCTAGACAAACGTGACACAGGAAGACAGCGCCTCATAAGCCCCGAATGCTTGTGATTAAGCACAGTAGAAAGGTTATTATTAGAAATTACCTGCAGCCCGTATTTCAGCACCGGTAGGTGCTTGTACCCAACATGGGGGGAACCCAAGCAATTTCATGCTTTCACCTGTGACAAATGTTGAGCGCGGCGTTGCAATACCCAACGCAAACCGCAAATCAATGCACATGCCCACGAAACTGCATGCGCCGAAACTTTTATGGCACAAAAACGGTGCTGCTAGTAGAAAAATTGGGCTGGTGCTGACCCCCGTCCGTGTTTCAAGCCGATTCAAGCCCCTCACGCGGCCCACGCGTGAGTTGCAGCCATTAATACGACTGGTTTTTGGTCGCCTAGGCGTCACACTTGATTGTGCGCCAAGGTCGGGCCGGATTTGCCCGCACATGGACCGCCAACAGATGGCCACTTGGAGAATGAAACGTTTCATGATTTCACAACAGTTTTCACGTTAAACGTCGAGATGGCCATGGGCAAGACAAAGTGCAACGTTTGATTTCGAATTGAGAAGGGATTGTCTTTTAACGACATCAGCCTTTTAACATGGGCCATGTTTTTCCTGATGTCGGGTGCATGGTGAAAATCCAGAAATCGCGTTCTGTTGACAAATTGTACGATTTCCACGCCCGAACCTGAAAGGGTTATGGTTTTTATCGCCCTGTCTCTGCCAATATTTTCCACCCAAACACGGACATGTTGTTTGAAACAACATAACAATTGAATTTCAAAAAATCGCGCCCCAAAGTTTAAAGCGACGCCGTGTACCAGGTAAAGGTGCTCAACCTCTATGGCCCGGGACCCTGAAATCACTGAAGTGGAGGATTGGTTTCCTGTGTGAACCCGAATTGGCCCCAAACAAACATCTGAAAATTGGAAAATTCTGTATGAAATCAACAAAATATGATATTTTTTTGATATTTTCCATCATTTTCACCCAATTTTCCAGGGCTGAAAATTCGTTATTTTCAAGAAACATCGTCAAATTTACCATATTTGGGAATTACAAAAACCTTACCCCGACCCCACTCAAGAAAACATGATTTTACCCAACATGTCGGGTCCATAATTGTTTACTATGTTTGCTGTCATATCGGCTGACCAGTTTCAAAATTATCACACAACAATAAACAACAATCAGTTTGGTGGTGGGTATGTGAGGTGGCTGAACTATTAATGCATGTCATGTCATTTACCGCCCTGTTGGCCCCTATTGTTTCAACAACATCAACAAACAAATAATCATGAATTTGTTGAAATCCATCAGTTGTTCCTCATTTATGTTCATTTACCCGTTTATTTTTAATGAAACATGTCACCATATGACCTTGGGTGAAATTCATCAGTCCTCTCAGTCCTTCCTCGTTTTTCCTCCTTCTTGGTGTGGGTGGAACCTCTCAGGCAGTGTCTTCCAGAGTTAGGACATCAACTTCGACGTGCATCAGAGGTGCGTTTTGATGGGATTTATCTAGGTAAATATTCCATACATGGAGCATTTAGGATACAATCATTTTAGGGGAATCAACATACCTACATTGCATATTTTCTGATGTATATTCGTTGTAGTTATGTTTTCTTTCAACAGCATTGGTATATTGGCCTAGTTTTTTTGTTTCCTTTTCTTCCGTTCCGTTACCAAAGTTTCCATCATTTGAAGATCCAGGTCCAGCTCCAAGAAGGATTGCAGAAACGTTTTCAGAAGATGCCAAGACAGGACGCGAAAAGTCTATGATTATGGCTGGTGCTGGTCAACCTACCCCCCCCCGCAACGTACCCTCCCCAAAAAATAAGGCCTTATTAAGAGGTATATTTACCATTGGTTTCCCCTTAATACGGCCTTATTAAACCCTTATTTCTGGAGGGGGGCGGGGTAGGTTGACCAGCCATGATACGATACTGAGGTGAATTTGGTGAGTGGGTATATACGGTATATAGATGAGTTGAGTAGATAAAAGGTGGGAAAAAATGGGAAGATTCAGAAACGCATAATAGGGTGAGTTGGTGGCTCATGATGTTTATGTCGATGAATGGCAGATGGGATGGCAGATGGTGTTTTGAATGATGCATGGATGGATATAGATAATGAGATAAAGATAAGATAGCCACGTTACATCAGGGACACCTTGTTGGATGGGTCCCAGGATTGAATGGATCAGATGACAACGGGGGTTGAAATCCACCGTGCCCCACAGGAGGATGCCACGGATATCCTTCCACCATGACGATGTGAAGCTGCTTGAGGCTGGAGCCGTGACACAGGATGCTTAGTAGAAGGATTATGTATCCCATACCATCCATGGTATATTTTTACATTTACCATGAAAATCAACCATTCATGTATATACGTGGATGGTATAGGC
This sequence comes from Breviolum minutum Mf 1.05b.01, assembly GCA_000507305.1. Taxonomy (NCBI): domain Eukaryota; class Dinophyceae; order Suessiales; family Symbiodiniaceae; genus Breviolum; species Breviolum minutum. The sequence continues at coordinate 28,956 of DF240254.1, forward strand.
ATGGTCATGTCTCAACTTTGCAAAGACTCGTTTGGCTCAACGGTTTAAGGCAAATGCATTGGATATGGTGCGTTTCCTCCCCACTTTCGATTGGATCTTCATGATTTGCTATGGCTATGACCTTGTGCTTCATCAGGAATTTGTTCGGTCTTCTTTCGGGAAAAGATACTATCAAAGCGCAACACAAAAAACATTTGAGCAACGTGAAACACAGCCTTACGAGATTCCATTCTAGTGTTTGGATACTACGGATCCTTGTAATGGCTTATTATAATCTTTATTTAAGTATAGGCAATTAGATCTAGGTATTATAATCCCCTATATATACAGCAATTAACCAGGCTTTCAGTAACTACTCCGACGTAAAACCCGTTGGTTCTTCCACAAAGTTGCAAGGATCCTTGACTTCCAACAAGCGCTGGACGACGCCTCCAAGGACCTGGTTCCAAGGAATGACGTTTTCCCCTGTGAACAAAAAAGAGATTGTTTTTTTTTCAGTAGGTCAGGTATGAATTGAAATATTTAGAATGTACAGGTGAGATCTCCATGGGATCCTTCATGACTATCCTTTTTTTGTCTCGGGGATTATTTTTTAAAGCCATGATAAGGATCCCCATGGACCAATCAGTATGGGTGAGTATTGGAAAATTAAAATGAGTGGTGGTGGAGTTGTTTGCATACCATTCGCAAAGCAAACAAAGAGTATTTCCGACTCTGACAATCTTTGTTTCATGGCCTGGTAAGGCATATAAGCTTCATTGGTTCTTCTGAATCCCCTGGCATAAATTATGAAAGGGATCATCACTTGAACCTTTAAAGGAATTCTACCCCACAAAAACTCAAAAACACATGAACCAGCAGTAGACTATGGTAAACATATTCTTGGAATGTCAGCTTCACATTCTACTTTCCAACTGCAGTACTACACTGTTGATATTTTTCTTAAATTTGGCAATCACCACTACTTGGGATGTGTAATAAAAAGGCTGTGATTTGATTTAATTAGCGATATAGATTAACTGCACATATATTATTTTAGTGGTGCTCGTGGGATTTCTGAACCATTAAAAGTACCACCGAGAACATGCATGTGATCCGCTGCAGGAAACCCTCAGATCACAGATGCTGACGCAGAGTGAGGGGCGTTTGACGGTCGAGAACATTACCCGTATCTCCTCCGAGTCATCGGCGAATGTGCTGCAACCAGAGATCGTTGAGACATGGACACCAAAAAGGCCGTTCAAAGTGATTTATCACCATCAATGCACAAATACAAATAGGCAATGAAAGATGGATCCCCAATAATATTCCATTTTTTTCTCCCACTTTTTTGTGCTTGATACATTTGAGATGTTTATTAGTGTCTTAATTGCCGATAGGATCAAAGATGAGGATCAAGCTGTTAGATCATCTAATTGGAATCTACTAAGGCCGGCTATTTCCGGGGGAGGGAGGTTGGCATTGCCCTTAGTTTTCCATGATCACGACATGGTTTCTCTCCAGGCTTGCGGAGGCCACGTGCAAACAAGAGAAGTTGGGGATCTCAAAACAGGAAGTGAAAAACAGAAACCCATACGAATCCATGGGACGATTGCATATTTACCTACATCAATGGTTGATTTTTATGGTAAATGTAGGTAAATATACCATTTCCATGGATCCTATGAGAAAAGATAGCGTTCTTCAAACATGAATTTTTTTGGTTATTACGTCTTCACCCAAACAATTTTGTTGGGTAAGATCTTGGTCCATTTGCCATTTGGCATAGGACGTACCTTTATTGTGAAGGTTGAAATCACCACCTGCCATTCCTTATGTGTTTGATATTTGTTAATAGTATATATTTAGATATATTTAGAATATTGGTAGCTATCTAACTATATAGTTGCCTTTGGGGAAGAACGATTTGATCAATGGATCGATCATTGGACCTTCCAACAAATCTCTAGTATTCTCGGAAGTTTGAATTTTTGGCAGCGAAAAAATGGTGACAACACAATTTATGGTGACAAAAATAATCTGGTAACCAACAGGGGGTTTTCCTAGATAGTTCCCATCACCAATATCTTCACCCTTCAATAATCCAACTAACATTGCAGTGGAAATGGCTCTTTTCCAATATGAAACACATCTACAAATGGTTCATTTTCCATTGCTATGTCGGGTTTCGGAGAGGGTTTTTACTCTTCGGTGTCCTTTAGGTTCATCGCCACCTTGGGTCACTTGGATATAGACGATCAGGCATTGTCGGGTCGTGACAGCAAGTGTCCGTTTGTTTTCATGCATGGTTGCCGAGATGGGGTGTTGATGTGTTCCCAAAAGCATTCCAAGCGGAAACTGAGGGGTTGTTGCTTCATTGATGCAAATTCTGCAACCTTTTTCGGCTAATACCGACGATATCCATCCCTATCAACCGACCTATACCTTCATATATATCATAAGGATTATATATTATTTGTATAAGCAAATTTTGTTTCACACCTTCCAATTCGGAAACTCATTGACTCCCCAAACCCTTCCAATTGGGGCCGCGGCACATCTCCGGAAGCTTTGCTCACCTGGCTTTTTTGCCTCCAGGTGAAAAGGGCTGCCGTCGAAAAAAAGTGCAACGCGTTGCTGATGCAGGCGAGGTTTGTATCTTCCCAGTAACGTAGCGTCGTTCATGAGGTTTTTTGTGGAGGAAACAATTTCCAATATTGGGGTAGATTTTATAAATACACCATCCTTGGAACTAACATATTTCCTCTCGCTAACAGTTAGTCTTGAAGATGATTTTCCTTTTCCCACGCTGGGATATGTTAGTTTCCGAAAGGAGGGTATGTTCATGCAAGTAGATGTTTGTGAACCACGGTGAAGTCTTTTCCAATTCCTGAAGAAACAAGAAGCCTCATATCGTGTATATAAACTTAAGTATGCCGCATAAGTGTCATTGATTCCACTCTGAACAACTTCCCAAAATCCTTGGCAGTGATTTTGAAAAAGGATACCTTGCGCTAGGGATTTCCTATATGTTCAGTCTAGAACAGATGTGATACTCCCATTTCGGCTGCCAAGACTACCCCAGGTCAACGACGATGAGGCAGGGAAGCAATTTTTCTTCGACCTTGAACGATTATACAGTGAATATTAAGGGAATTCCCCCCAGCTTATGTCAGGGAAACTAGGGTTCTGATTGTTCTTGATTAATTGATATGGCATTATTGTTGAATGTAGTGTTTCAGGGTGCACTGATAGATTGCAAATTGATCCTTGATTGGCTACATCCTTGGTCTTTGGTTTCGGGGGAGCCCGTCCGGTTGAATCAGGTTTATCAAAGTCTCCAAGTTGTGCGAAGGGAGATGGGTAGTCTGAGCTTACATTAGATAGGAATGAAAAAAAACATTAAAACAAAAACAGTTTGATTCGAAGTGTGTAAGTAGTGTTCTAGGTGTCTTTTTGTAATCTTCAAGTTGATTTTCAAATTGAAGTAGAATTGTTAGGTTTTTATCTTTTGATGGGGGAATTCCCTCCCAACAAAATTGACACAAATGTTTTCAAAAGGGATCTTTTTCAGCCCAGAATCGTTCGAAAATTGCCACGAATTTAGGTCGGAACATGTCGGAACTAGAACCAATTGGCTATTGGCCCCCGAAATCATTGTACAACTTGAGTCAATGGCATTGGTGTTGAACCATTCCTTTTTGTGGACACTCTTGCGGTTGTGGTTAACATGCATATACTAGCTGGTATGTAGGGCAATATCTAGCTTGTATGTAGGTGGGCCTCACAATTTCACTTCCTTTTCAAGAGGCCAAGCAGCTGAAAGAGGCCTTCCAAAAGATTGGCTTTGAGGCACCGTTTTTGCTGTGGTGGGGTTACCACAGGAATCATTGGGCCTTAACGTTGGAATCACTATCTCACCATTATCAACATGGTAAATATTGAGAAACAGTAAACAATCAGATAGTGATACTGTTGATGGAAGAAATCCGGTCAATCAGTTGAGGTTGGTAGTTTATCCCAAGTTATTGATACATAATCATGCCATGATATTCAGACTGAAGCCTGTGGGGCTTGCAATCCTTCGGGCCTGGGTGATACTTATTCAATTGGTCCATAAACCAAAACACACGCATCTTTGAATTAAATCAATTTCTGAAGTAGATAACAACATATACAAGCAAATCATAGCAAATCTATTTTTTCCAAAGCTAGATTGGCAACTTAAACATAATATCCTGATATCCTGGACGTTCTGTTACAGTTCATAGTAGTTTGAAAGGCAGAATTTAGACATTTTTTTCCCGGGGGCATTTGTTGTTTCGAAACGTCAATGTTACACATCAGAGGCCACTAACTGCTTCGTAATGTACCCAGACAAGATGAAGGCTATGATAGAACAGAAAAGTATATTGCATGGAATCGCATTACCCTCTCTTTGTACATACATACGTATATTGGTATATGTATGTAAATATGTACATCAAATTTTGAATTTATCTAGATATATATATATATATCAATACCTGGATAATCCAAATGTGTAATTTTATTGCGCCTTTTCACCCAAAAAACCTACCAAAAGGCAGATTTTTTACATATCTTCCAAAGATCCAAGTATACTCAATGAGCTTTGGCCTTGTGGATCCCTATCATGTATCTTTCCCCAAACTGCTGCGTTTGTGCTTAGCCCATTGAGGCACTCAGTACACTGATGCAATTGATGACGACAATCATCGCGGCACATTGGGTGAGTATTCCCTATTTACATCCTAAGAATTCCTGCGAGACATGCTTGCTTGAGATATTCCGGAGCTCTACAAAAATGCTAAACAGTTTTTTGCTGTTTTCCAACACAAAAACACGAGACAAGCTTGCCAATTTGTATCTCATTAGATCTTTAGCGTTTCAGGGCCTAGACAACTAAAGTAATCCTTTGCAGCTCCATGATACCCTTTTGACATGGGGCGCCCTTAAGCCATGAAGCATGGAAAACGTGGGAAGCGTGTTCCTCAAAGCCGTGAAGCAGCTCAAGCCTTTTGGGCATGTGTTTCTTTGCACGAACGTTGTGGCAGGGATTCCCCTGAGTGACGGGGACTTCTCTTGTTCCAAAGTTGTTGGGATGTTTAGGGTTGGGGGAATCCTCCAAGAATGCTCCAACAGTACAGGGACATCTACATATCCAGTATGTTGGGATATGTTTTGCGAAATTATTTTGGTTGAGTCCAGATAAGTCGGCAAATGAATTGAGTTTGTGTGGATGGACAACGTTGAAAGCGGCTTCTATGGATCATGGGATAGTCAGTTACTGCCTCAGAGTTTAACAGCTCACCCCTCAAAACCGATGGTTGGGTAACGTTTTCATCAGCGAATTTTTGTTACATTTCAGAATTGTATTCAACAAAAAATAGCAACAAAAAACACAAGTTTAGACAATGGAAAACACAATTTGCGGTCTGATTTCCAACCTCGTTGGAGTCGATCATGCCAAGTTATATACCCCCCGAGCACTTTTTGGTCGGTTTGACCACTTCATCCGGGTTTGAAGAAAACATCCCGATGACTTCCCACCCATCGACACCAACGAGGCCCTTCATGAAGGACAAGGAACCAACGGCTTGAGACCGTTGCCGGAACGTTTTGAGTCGCCGGCAGCGTACTTTGCAGGTGACTTGAAGGGGAGCAAGGAAAAGATGACCCCTTCCTTTTTAGGTGGAATGTTTTGTGAGATTGGTCTGGAGAGAGACTGGAAGACTGGAAAAATTGGGCAAATTGAAGATGAGATTTGACATGTTGCTGGGTTTCAATTACTGCTGCTGTGTTGGTGATTGGTTTTACTTGGAAGTCGTCAATGATATAAATGAACACTTGAACATTCGTTATATATGAGTGATCCATCTTGATGGGAAGTCGATGTTTTCGGTCCTGTTGAAGACAAATTTGCAGATGATTTCAGACATATTGAGACACAATAGGCATGCATGGATTTGCTTACTACCTGATTGTTGTAGGCAATATTCCCCATATCATATGAAGATGTCCCATAACTCAACATTGAACCTTGTTGGTGGGACCGCCGAAATTCTGGTCACAGACAAAGGTTTTTTTGGATAGTGGTCGGATCAAAGAATCCTTCACCAACATTTCAAAAATTTGGGATTTGGTGTAGAATCAGAATAAAGATAACCTTGAAAAACCTTGAGAATTCTCTGACGACCAAGGCCTATCCACATTGGTCTTAGCAGAAGCCAAAGCTATTATCAATGTGTCGCTTCGAAAACGCTGGGGTGGCCCCCAAAACGCCGTGTATGGCGCTGTACCTGCAGTGGTCACGCAAATAACTGTGAGTGGCTGTAACAAGGTGTGCATGGGCGGTTTTGAGGGTTCAGATTTTGGGATCCCTTGTTTCATGGGTTCCCAGATTGGTTAGATCTTATGAATTCAGCCAGAAAAAGGTGGCATAATTGGGCTGAAATACTTTTTGTGAAACGTACATGATTCATCTTGAATTTTATTGTTTGTTTTTTGATGCGATGTTGAAAGAGAATCAGTTCGTACACCAAATAATGAATACATCAATACATTTCGTACTTGCAATTACAACTATATAGATCTATTCTGTCTCAGATGTTCGAGATATTTCCCTTAACATCCAAAGTCTTGAGAAGATCTGGTCGAGGCATCCTGGACTTCAACAGCCATGGTTTGGATTTGGATGCAGCATTAGTTCAGTAGATCTCAGGTTACAATTGATGGAAGAAATCCGGCTAACCACCTGCTATCTATGAAACCCTTTGCACAAAGGGATAATCTCCATATCAACCGGTACAGGATTTCTTCCATCAACAGTAAGTATCTATTTCTATTGTGAATCAAACATAAATTCGGACATAAAGAACATGTTGCTGTTTCTATAAAAGATTGTTTACTCACACCTAATAAAAGATGTAACACCTCAGACTCTAAAACACAGTTTTTTTTCCAGGAAGGGACATCTTCGAAACGGGGTGTTTCCCTCCAGGTAGCCAAGCAACGGTTCGGAGTGAAGCCAGGATGCAGCCTTGGTAATTGGTGTAGTTTGAACCCCTTTATAAGTGGAATATATATTTGCCCCTACTCATAACGGGTTTATTTTTGTAAGGTGTGGACCCAATTTTGTTGTGTTTCTTGAAGAAAGTATATATTTTTACAAAAAGGTGGGTGTTTCTTTTGAATTAAAAAAACATTGGAGACGAAACCTTAAACAATATTTTGGTATGATCCTTGGTATATTGGGTAATTATGAATATATTGGTTGCATCGCATTTTTGTTTCGAACATGCAAATTTGGATTGAAAGGTTTCATAGGCTTCCACTATATTTACTGGGTTGTGGTTTCGAATTTCGAATACTTTTTATTTTCATCCCTACCAGGGGAAATGTTCCAAATTGACTAATATTTTTCAACTGGGTTGAAACCAACTAGATTTAGAATACCCAAATTGGATTGAACCCTATGAAACGGTATTTGGCTTTCCTTAAGATCGCAAGTTGTTTCATAGGCTTCAAGCCACCGCATGAACCCCTGGCAACCCGCCGTGAACAAAACCACCAGCTGAGGGCTACATTTTGGAGTCCTGCAGCCCTCCAGATTTTTCAACAGGTTTTTTTAGTCACGGTTGCGAAGGTATACAGAAATAAGCATCACTAAAATTCCGCTGGAAATCCTGTTTTTTTTTCTGTTTGTTTTTCTTTTCATAAAGGTTTAAATGCACATGATTTTTTTTGGAAACATGCTGGGAAAACCTGTGTTGTTTGTTGGTTCTTGTCTGGAAATCCAAAAGTTTCAAAACTCCGACATTTCATGGTCGATTTGACTCCCTGCTGATTTTAATACCTGGGATTTCCGAGGACAGGACGTTTGGTGAATCTCACCGTGAAGGTGGAGAAAGCGCCATATGAATGGTACCTCGGAGCCGCATAACGGTTTTTGCATCAAAAGTTGAAGTTGATTTGGTTATATGGGTGTTTCCTAAAATGGGGGTACCCGACAGCCATGGGGTTTTCCTACTACAAATGATCAACCATAGGTTTTCCTATCCAGGTATATGGTGAATATATGGCTGTTGCTGAAAATAGGGGTTTTCCCCCCAAATCATCCATTGAAAAATAGGGTTTTCCATTATTTTCACAATCCATTTTGGGGTACCACTATTTTTGGAAGCACCCTTATAGGGGATTATACTCTCCAGTTTTGCGGCGATTATAATACACCATGAGGAGGATCCCTATGAAACAACCAGTATAATTCCATCAAAAAATGAATGGGACCTTACCAACGGACCTTACCAAGTAAGTTGCCATCGAGCTATGAAAAATACTCAGGTTTTTCCGGGGTCCGTTCAGGAACGGTCCTGTTGGAGATTTCTTGGAGGTTATGAACTTCAAAAAAAAACGTTGAGATTCAGCATGCTGGTGGAAATCTGATTAGTTCTCAGTGATTGTATGTAAACAAACAAACAAACAAACAAACAAACAAACAAACAAACAAACAAACAAACAAACAAACAAACAAACAAACAACCATGCATACATATATCTATTCAGCTTAATTGTTGATATGTTTTTCCCGAAATAGATAGAATTGCTGTTGATTGAAGAAGTCTACACCACTGAGATGTATGAACTCCCCTGATATAATAATGCAGGAGTTCTTCCGCCAGTTTACCAGCAGGCTAAGCCGACCTCATCCCAAATGTAGCAAGAATATCCTCGAACAGAGACCTTTTATATTTAGTGTACCGACTTACAATACATTGCCATAAGCTGCCCAGATAACATAATCTGATATTGCCAGGTTCATTACAAAAGAACCAAAATGATGTGTATATAGTTAACGTTAACTACCTATATATTACCCATGTTACTTTAAGAATGATGCTCACTTTAATTACACTCCGGTAATCTAACATAGCAATGGAAAATCCACCATTTGAAGATGTATTTCCTATTCAATATGGGGATTTTCCAGCCAGCTATGTTTGTCTACCGGAGGGTACTTCATATGTTTCAACATCTCTCCTCAACAAGAAAAAGGCCCACCTTACGCACTGCTTGGCTTGTAGAGCTGCACATGGCCAACAGAGCTGCACCCATGCCCTTCTTCGTGGAGCGCGCGGCGTCCGGGCGGCAGGTGCCGTGGTTTCCTGTGAAATGAATGTTGGGCCAGTGGGATGTTGGGAAAGGTCCAATCCCCGAAAATGTGGAATACCTTTTCCTACTAAGTGTGGAATTCCACGGTATTTTTTTTACATGAATTTTTACATGGTCATTGCCTGAGATGTGTATTTTTTTTCAAAAATTAGAGTGAGTTATACTTTTGGTCATATATTAGTCCTTTGTGGGTGTAGTTGTAGCAGTAGCTTAAGGGTCCCATCACCCTTTACCAAATCCTTGCCACTTTGCCGCAGGATTTCTCTGTGGACCTTTGTGGTTTTGCTTCACACCACTGGGGTTGGCATGACGAGTTGCTTGGCTGTCGGAATGATTCAACTGTTTCCTAAAAAAAACCGGGCCGTTTTAGGTGGTGGCTTCGGTTTATACAACAATAAACAATATTGTTGTGAAAAACCCCCATCCTTAGGGCAACTTAGGGAAGATTTCCAACTTGACTTATTCAACATGTTTCAAATGGATCGAAACCGACTCATCTTGTAGTCTTAGGTTGACCGTCCACTAGCTCGGTGATTTGTAGTTTCTAGAGATGCATTGTTTTGTTCATAATCCTGGTGGAATCGAGGGGATCTTGGAGTACAAACGGCTGGGGCTGATATATCCAGCCATTGTTGGACCATTGGTTATCTAAAGATATAGATACGTAAAAACCATTTAATTATGATTCATGTTGCTCACATCATCATTTGTATGTTTGGTAATTGTTGTTTTCAAACCGATACCGCTATCTTCCGGTCCTTCATCCTTCATCACAATGAAACTTGCAGGTGAAATAGTTCTCGAGGCAACAGTACTCAGTATTCTGACCCTCACTTCGACTTGGATTCTGCAATGTGTTGTTTGTTCATGGTTTCATCTTACACCATGCAGGGCATAAATGGATGATCACAGATGTATGAAATACACATCAAGATGTGGAGCTTCAACAAATATCATCTATTTAAGAGAGTACTTCTGCACCCCCCCCGGACCCCCCAAAAAAAAACACATCCATGGGGTCATGCCCTGGCATTGTGTTTTGCCTGCCGCCCTCAGGCAACGAGTCCTAGTTGAAGCACCCATCAGCATTAACCTCCGACCCTTGGAGGACAGGTTGCTGTTTCAGCTATCGCATGCTGTTTGTGATTGGAAGTTGGATGACCATCGACATGAACAATAAAAAACCTGCTTGTTTAGGGTATAAGTATATAGGGGATTATACTACCCAGTTATTTAGGGATTATAAGGATCCTTATTAAACAAGTGGCTGGGAGGCCACCAGAGTGCATTTGTTTTATTGATTTATGAAATTGAAATATCGCAAGTTGTCACAAATGTTCATCATCATATAAAGACATGAAATTTGACTATATATTTTAATGCGTTGTTCCCTGAAGTAAACTTGTTTCATTTGAATCAATTAGCTTTCATTATATAGTAACCTTTCCACAAGCACCCTTCTTTGTACAAGCTTTCATCTTTTCAAATGATTGTTGAAAAGTGATTCTTCTAATGGTCAATTTTATTGATAGTTATCTCTATTTATATATTGTTCTTAAACAACAATTCTTTTTCAGGAGCCTGTCCTATTTGAAGTGATGTTTCTTAAACTTGAACTATTGCCGTCTCTTTTGTGGAGCAGTTCTACTTTAAAAAGAACCTTCGTTCAATCACCAAATACCTTTATTTTTGAAAATTAGTTGTTTTTCTTTAAGATTTGAAATGTAGTTGTAGGGGAGGCTTCATTTGAAATTCTAACTAGAACACAATAATATTCTTTGGGTATATTGAAAGTAACATATGTTAAGAACATGTGTCTTTTTATTTTTCATACTGTTCCTTCTTCCTAAAGTAATTAAAGTTCGATGTTTTTTTATCCATGGGTGTTCCGTCTAGGTATCTAAACGTACATCTTGATCTTCTCAAGTCTTTTTGTNCCTTTTGTCCCATCAAAGGGCTTCCACCGGGAAAGAAACAAGACATTGAACAAATATTACATTAGATAATATTAAATTAGCTTTGAAAACTGCATGAAATTAGCTTTGAAAACTGCACTCTGGTGGCCTTCCGTACTGTCAAACAACCAGTATTTCATGGAAAGTAAGGCCAGGTTTTTTTCGTGGCTCACATTTGTCAAATTGCATGGCTCCAATTGTGGGGTATCGACATGAAAGATTCCACAGTATTGTAGTGGATTTCCATGTAAATGTTGAATCAATAGGGATGGTTCACTATAAATAGTGATGGATTTATTGAATGAATCTATTCAACTAACACTAATTGTGATGGTTGCTCTTATTCAACAGGTTTGTCAATGTTGCACTGTAAGAATCGACCACACCAAACACAGTGGCTGGCAATTGTGGAAGGACATGGTACCATTGTTGCGCATGTGGACTGCCTGCTTCATTGCACCACAGGCAAGGAAGGTGACAGGATGATCGGTTTAATTCGATGTGTTACATAGCTTGTTGATACTTTCCCCTTGTGTGTGTGTATACATTCATGTTGTTTTTGTTTCCCATATACATAATTAATCACTTCAGGGAGTGAGCCCACTTGATTTACTACCCCTTTATTAATCGCTACCCCACATTATTTGTATTATACAATTCCGTGGCGTGTGCCTGTGTTTGTGCTTGTGTTTTATTTCAGGGTTTGCAACTGCAGTGGTCTTCAGTATGATACTGTATGTGTGTGATTCTTTTCAGCATGATTTCATATTTTTTGGATCCTCTGGGAATCCATTGTTTTAGCTGGAAATGATGGAGATCGACTTGTGAATCAGCCAAATGATGGTGAATCATCCATGCTTTCACCCTTCATTTTCAGCATATCTTTTGGGGAGACCCTCATTTTAGTCAATTTCATCAAGTTTCATCACTTTTCATCAATTTTCATGGGACTTCGTTTGTTTTATACTTAGAACCTCCCAGCTCGCCGTATAAATCCTGGCGGCTGTAAATAGAAACCAAATAACAACATGGATACATTAATATTAATATATATATATATTACAGTCTACAGTACATATATTATATATTATTTGTACATATTATGAAGCATTCTTTGTAAATAACCTTCAACAAATGAAGGTTATAACAATAAACCACCAGATTTCTTTTCAGTATTTCAGTAACTTTCAGGTGCCCTTTCTTCACCAACTCCTTGGTGCGAAATCTGCTACACACCGCGTCTTTTCAGATTCAGAGGCGACCTTTGTTGGTGACAGCAGTTTTGTTGGAGGCAACATTCGTGGGTACCTAGAAAGGTAGGCCCAGAAACCCAGTTACTAAGTAAGGTTAATTATATAAAACTGCAGTTATAGGGGGGTATTACTGTACCCATTTGTTTGGTCATTTGTAGGGGTTATATAGTATAACTTCTCCATTTATATTCCATTGAAAAATTGGATCGGGGGTCCGCCTTGCATGTGTTGCTCATCCTGGGTGGTAGTAGAAGGGAGTTGTATTTTCCTGATAAGGAGATACAGCAGCACCAGTAGTTGTCTAAGATTTGTCATGGTGATAGTGGAAGGGTATCTACGTTCATAACTTGGAAATGATCCTCGAGGTATTTCAGCGACGAGGTATTGGTTTGTGACGTAAATTTACGTTAGTTTTGGGATGTATACCGGGAACTTCCAAAAGTGTAAAAATTGTACCTTGTCAGCCAAAAAACCCTACCAAAAGGCAGACATTTTACATATCTGGAAGATCCAGGAATAGTCAATGGATGTAAAAAGTTTGTCGAGATAGAATGCATTTTACTCTTGATTTTTGCTGTAGGGTTTCAAACTTGCATAATAGTTCACCTGTAAACGGTTTTCCAGATCCCTTCACGCATTTGTTCTTACGTTCAACTACCAGAGTTGTGACGTTTATATACAATATACACGGCAATGTTTTAATGATGTTTTACTGGTGGCTGATACGAGAATATTCCTGGTTCTAAAGTGACATGAAACCTTCGGGAATCTGAGAACCAAATGAGAAATAGTTGTTATTTGGGCAGGTTGGTGTATTGCCAAAAGGCCTTGGAGTATTTAGCCTAAGGGGATGCAAGCAGTGAATTGTGTATAGTAATGTGTAGATACACTGTATGTATCTGTATGTGTAGTGCATTATGATTGTTTGTGGTAATCCATATTTGGGTGTTTCCAAAAAATAGGGGGGTACCCCCAAAATCATCCATTAGAAAAATAGGGTTTTTCCCATTATTTTCACCATCCATTTTGGGGGTACCCCTATATTTTGGAAACATCCATATGATGAAGTTGTAAAGTCCTCCGGTCTGGTAAGCCAACTCCAGGACGACGTTGAAGATACCCAAGCCGTTGATGCCGACGATGCTGCGGAAGGAGAGGCGATATCGGACGGTGCCTTGGCACCGGACCGACATGGCTGGCCGGTTCATGAAAAAACAAATATCCATCAAATACCGTACATGTGAGATCTGTGCTATTGACTTTTCAGATTGTGTGTTCTTACATGACAATATCATAAGATATCGTAGTACTGTGATTTAATTGTGATTCTTATGCCATTTTTGAACAGGAAACTGATATACACCTGCAATGTTCAATAACGTATACTGTATAAGCTATGTGCATACACGACGCCGGAGGGATGTTTTTTACAGGCTTCCTTTTCATTGAGTTTCCAAATTATTATTATTTTTTCCGCAGGTCTTTTGGAACACCAGAATATGGATCTCGCATCTCACGCTGGATCTCACGTTTTATCATCTCAAGATGTTTGCCTTGCAAGGCCCTTCCATGGAGCATCTCAACACACTTCAACAGGAAGCGGTTCGAAAGATTCTTTCAGACACTTGCCAGCAATTGGGCATGAAAAACCAGAGGAGCTTTTTGAGTACTGTGGAAAATTCACCATTGGGGATGATTGGGCTTTTTGTTTGTGATTCCTAAAGATGCACTACCTATTACCATTGTACAAAAAACAGGTTCGTTCATTGGTAGCTACAAAGTTTGATTTTGAGGCATGCATGGTGGGCTATATTTTTTCTTGTGATGATATTTATTTGCATTATGAACACATGTTCCACATGTTCCACCATCCTTATGTTTATGCAGTAGGATTTGGCAAATGATGCTTTTCGCCCGAGAACCATTCTTTGCTAGTTTCCGGCTCATATTTTATGTTTTTTGATTCCGGAAAAGGTGTCTGAAACAAAAACCCTTGGAACATTGATCAGTTCAAGACTCTGTCCATTCACAACCCAACGCTTTTTGCAAGATCTACCATCACAACATAAAGTCAAAACATGCTTTGAAACTTGTTCACATCCTTGCCAGCAAATTGCTTATTTCAGATAGAAATCTTCGAGGTTGCAATCCGCTTGTTTAGTATACTTTGCTGAAACATGTTGAAGCTGACCATTTTGCCTTGGAAAAGAAACGTCAAGCTATTATGCATGCCACATTTGTGCCGTACTGGTAGTTTTCGGTGTGCATCTAATCTTGCAGACTGTTGGCCCTGCCAAGTGCATCATACCCGACAACAAACCCACATGTTGGCCCGCCAAAAATCAGGGATCAGAGGTGTTTTCATCAACATAGGTCTTTCAGAATGTGCGAATCATGCCGTTGGAATTTGCATGCAACGACTCCAAGTCTAAGAAAATGGGGGAATTTTATACTCCAAACATCATTGTGTAATTCGATGACAAGAGGTGATTTGGACTCTTTTGGCTGAATTCTGTAAAAAATCGCCCTGAGACACCACACATATTCACAGAGACGGTGGATGAGGTCGGTTTCATCATAGCTTACCCAATTTTTTTGGTCTTGGGCTTGCAGTTTGGGGTAGCAGCCAGGCGTAGGAAAATACCCTGTATACATGCATAAATAATCTATTGATTATCCTTGCCCCTTCAGAAAACACACAGAAACTCTCTTCTTCCAGGATTGAATCCAATTTTTGTTTGTTTCTTTTTCATGGCATACCTAACCATGCCAGACAAAAATCAACCGCTTTCTACAAAAAGAAGTCCCGCTGTTCAGGAGAGCCTTCCACGACGATGTCATTTGTTACAAGGTCCACCAGGTACAGGCAAAACTCGCGCAGTCATCGCTTTATTGCAGACGCTTGGCTTTCAACATGGATGTTGGTTGATTGAGCGACATTGTGGGACCAGCAATAAAGGACAAACGTTCAACCTATCATTGGGATTTTGAGGTAGTTACAGAGAATTTGGTTGAAATTGATGTGAACCCGAAATATCGCATGTCACTGGACACATCATATGTTTTGTTGTTATTTTGATCGACTTGTCATGATGTGCTTTGTTTGTGTGTGTGTATGTAACAACATTTGGCGACATGTTTATGTGTATGTGTTTGTACATAGAAGAGATGTACATACACCTTAGAAGTCAACCACCACTTTAAAGATGGTGGTTCCTTTTCGATGATGATGTTTTCCCTTACTTAAAAATAGCTGAAACTTGTAAACCAACCGGACTAAAAATGGTGGCAAAGGACTTCCAGGGTACAATGGCATCTCTTGTGTGAACCAATAGATTCGGGTGAATTCAGCCATGCGTTTATCAATTAATACTCTGACATATATCCAGGACCGGGTCATATGAACATGAAATCTCACAAAATGATATTGTTCCAGATGCTGTTTGAATTTTCGGATCATGATGATGATGATGACGATGATGATGATGATGATGATGATGATGATGATTATTATTATTATTATTATTAGTTCGAAATGATTGCATATCCTTTCTATCACTCTCATTTGTTGTTCGCTTTACACATTCGCCCCCGCCTTCTGTTTGGATCGAATAAAAGGTATCCCTCCGTGGATTTCTTGTCGTACCCAGGCAACTCTCCGCCCGGCAAGTTGCGAACTCTTGGGCGGAGCCGCGGAATCGGATTTTGGTGAGTGCCTCGGATCCAACTTCACCGAGTCAAAACAAAACTGGGTGCGTAAGGAGGATCATCCAAACGTGGATGTAAGTAGTTTTTGTATAATTCCTATTTAGAAGCCAGGAAGTAAAAGGCCATTTGGAAGGGGAATAGCCCCAATTGGGCCAATTAGGGGACTTACTAACCATGGTCATTAACCACTTATTGTTCCTTCAAGTAGGTGCTTATTGAATATCAAGAAAGGAAAAGGATACCCTCCAGGAAATGATCACATATAGCATGGGAAAAGGAAAATCACCGATTCACTTGAGTGCCTTTGAAAGGAGGTGCCTTGTTAGTTCCCCGGAGGCTATATAATGAGGCCATTTCACATAGCAACAAAAGGATGTTTTGGGATGGTGTGAAATGGACATCTACATTTTGAGGATGATGAAATTTGAAGTTATGCTTTTTGATAGTTGAAGGATAAAGGTTATGATTCCAAATTATGATTATAGATTATCATGATGGTTTGTTGTCATGATACACGTTTGGTTTCAATATGTATACATGTGTATTTTCTTTTTACATAGAGAGAGTGAACATCCAATAACGCTAGCCTGTCCTTATGGTGATCATGATCGTGAACGTTGACAACACTCATGAAAATATGCACTCACACGGTTGGCATGGTGAAATGACATCATGTTTTCGTTTCAATCATGGTAACAGCGATACTTGAACATGTCCTCTAGCCAAGCTCTCAACATGACTGAACTTTAATAAGATCCAATCCCCCAAAAAAGGAAATTCGTTTCACAGCCACTAAGTTTCTGGTGGAAGAACCACTCATATTTCAAATAGTATTGAAATTGATTGAGCTTCTGCATTATTATTTTGGCAAGAGGTCTGAGGGTCAAGCAGGCATACGAAAAAAATGACATGGTGGAGCTAAGGACCCAAAATCACAAACCACCCCTCCCGAAGTTTGATGGGTAAGTTGCACAAGTTGGGAAGATCCTCCTTTTGTTTCAACAAAAACGCATTTTTCCAGGTTCCATGTTCAACTTCCCATGGGTATATAATTGACCCTGATGACTTACATTGTTCACCTCCTCCAGTACCTCAACCTTCACGACTGCATCATCAGGTGCACCCAGCAATGGTGCGGTTCAGGTGGCACTGGAGAATTTCTTGAAGACACAGGCGGAGCATGGCAGACTGTTTGATGACCGTCCTGGTTGCGTACAGCTAGATGCAAAAGGAATTACTTGTGATTGTCAAAAAGACAAAAGAATGACATAACTTGTTACAAGAAGTAAAGGTCTATGAAGCAGATGGTACACGTTGGTTTATTATTGGTTTCTTGAGTGAGCAATGTTTGTGTTTTCCGGTTAATTATGGAACTTCTATTGAGTTCGACTCAGATTGATGATTCGCCACACTCAAATGCTCAACGTGACCGACAGGAAGGTCAACGTTCCTCCTTATGTTTGGTGGGTGTGGAAGATCGTGTGCCAGTGGATGGTCCCATCCGTGCTGCCTTCATTCACACGCGCTTGCAGTCATTTGGTGAAGCAAGGTTTCGTCAGGATGTTCATAAGTATCGTTTGGTGTGGGTGAGTTTTGGCAATTGTTTGAGGGTACGCACTGGAAATGCAATGTAACTTATCCAAAATGTAATAGTTTCATGTTAGGAAAACAGATAACATATGAGAAAGTCAGCTGAACAAGCGACTGTACATGTAGGCCTAATCGTACATACACACACACAGTATGTTATATGTCTATACTCAGAATGAAAAAGAGAGATGAAGTGCTTAGTATTGGCTTTGAATTTCGTAGAGTGTGCTCATTGGTTTATCATGGCACTTGTACTTTCGAAATTGTTTCTAGGCAAATCATAGCGACCCATTGCCCATTTGACCTCACCCCAAATAGGTTGGGTTTTCATTGAGAAATTTTCGCAATCTAAGCTAACAACGTCTGGTTTTTCCAGATTCCACACGACATACTTGAGAGGCCACCGGATCCACACTGGATGTTTGACAATCAGGCTTTTTTGGGGGTCTTGATATTTCATATAAGTGATGGTGGGTTGCAAGATGTTGAGATTAATACACAACTCCACATACTCAATGAGTTAGCCATATTCTTGATACACAAAATGAAGCACCCACTGGATGATTTATAGCACGGTACTGATTGAACTAGGATGTTTTTACCACATTAACTGAATTGGTTCCCTCAGATTTGGTCAATTCACCGTGGACATTTGACCCTGAGGTACACACTGGCGTTGCTGCTGAAAGCACAGAAGGATCCGTCCATGTTACCTCAAGCAGTCCAGGTGCTGCTTTTTTTGTTGAGCGATTGGATGTTGGGAGAGCAATATATCCAAAGTGCGAGTTATAAGGGATCAGATCTATATATATATATGTATATATATATATGGAGATATTTCATATATACATTTGTTTTTATGCATTTTATATATGTACATACATGCGGCAGCGTGTTTGCATATTTAACTTGACCATGTTCAATTTGAGACTGCTGTCAATTGAATCAGGCATAATGGAGGATTTTTGGGTCAAGGATTGCAATTTGAACAACCAAAACATTATATGGAAAACAAGTATACACCCCATGACAATGGAAAATCACCATTTTTTACACGAGATACATCTTCAAATGGTTGTATTTGCATTGTCATGTTAGTTTTCAGTGGCGTAAACCAAGCACAAAATAGAATCGAGGGTTGTGAGATCCCTATCCCCGACAATTTGAATCAGAAATTATCAACTTTGAACAGCGAAGGTTTCCTGGGAAGTGTCAGTGGTGCTAGATACTCTACTTGATTGTTACTTTTATTGTAGATTATTCATATATTTATCATGTATATATACTAGGTGATGGTTTCAAATATTTTTTATTTTCACCCCTACTTGGGGAAGATTCCCATTTTGACTAATATTTTTCAAAGGGGTTGAAACCACCAACCAGTTTATCATGTTTTTGAAATGCCCATCAATCCGCCCAACATCTTTCTTTGACACACTGCATCTTTCGGAGTTCGGTCTGTTGACAGCCAATATCTTTAATAACCGGGTGTGTCTCAACAAATTCTATAGAAGCAAACACCAATCCACTTATAAACATAGTTGATTTCATGAAAGCCAATCCCAGACTATCCATGTATGGTATATTTACCTACATTTGCTTGATGTTTATGGTACATGTAGGTAGGTAAATATACCAGTCCCATGGATCCTATGGGAATGAGACTTTTTGCTCAGTGCCAAACGTTTTGAGAGAGGTTTCCAGCCAATTCCAGACCTTGCTCAGGCCTTGGAATCTCTGGAAAGTTGCGCTCCAAGTGTTTTTCATCGCTTGAAACTGCCGAATGACAAATCGCGCTGGGCTTCAGTGAATGCTTTGCAAAAGATCTTGGAACTTGGTACTTCAACTACCTCAGTACCAACAGAACCTCGGTTTAAGATGAAGAAATCCGAAAATGTTTGATGATATTTTTTGTTGTTTGGTTCTATAGGTTGCAGAGGGGTCCCCAACTGGTTGGTTAAAAAACTCAGATATTTTTCCGATCAAAGTTTTTTGGCGCCTTTTTCTGGGGAGGACAAACTTTTCTGTTTTTTTTATTGGTTCGTTTTTGTTTTTTTGTGATTCGCCACGAAGCCAGATTCACGATATATCATGCACATGATATATAGTGTATTCTTATGTGTACACATAAATATATATAATATAGATACATATATATGCATGTGTCAGTTAACACGCATGTAAATGTGCATTGCATGATATTGCATGTAGTTTTTTTTGCATATGAAGTCATCTGAACTCGTGGTTTCTGCGGTATGGTGTGGAGAAGTCACACGTTTTCATTCTTCTTGCACTATGGTTTATTGGAAATTTGATGAACATTGCATATCATACAATGTGTTGCATATCTCCATCTCTCATATTGCAGGGGAGTTTAACAAAACGATATGTTGCCTGCATTTGACTAGTTTATGATTTTACGGCTTGGTGTTTGTCGATGTACTTCTGGTAGGTACAAAATGGCGTTCATGTTTATTGTTTGATTTGTTTGTGATCTTTTCTATAAATATATGCAAAGAAAGGAGACCGGATACTGTCCATGTCAAGTTTCTGTTGTTTGGAGAATCTACACACAACGCTGAATCTTAATATAGAGATATGCAGACATGATGACATCGCAGCGCAAAGGTTGAGGATAGCGATAGTGAAGTATCCACATCAACCACCCGCCACTCGGTTCGGTTGAGCATGTGCCATAGTGATGTTGCTTGGATGACTAGGCCATCTACCAAGAACAGAAGTAATCACTGTAGATACAGATGCATCTACCTCTCCACAATTGAAGAGGAACAGCCCCGAAAACTAACATGGAACCCAACAATTGGATACAATTGGTAGTTTGTAGATGTTTCTCCTTGTTTCCAGAGGGGCATTGTCAGGTTCCAAGTTTGTTTTCGGGGGTGTTTGTCCACGGTTTTATCAGGAGCAAATTGTGACCGGTTGACTATCGGTGGGTTGGGTTGGCAACCATTCAAGCTAGTCATGCCGCATCAGGAACACAGTGTGAGGGTTTGGGATAAACTCTACTTGTTGTCTAATGTATCATGGTGATTGGTTATCATTGAGGTGGGTGGCATGATTCGTCGCTGTAGTGAAAAACACGTCACTTGGTGTTTTGTATTTGGTCAGCTACACCTGTCCAAAATGTGTATGTGTCCGTTACTTGCCTACTTATCCCAATGTGTGAAATTGGGGGGTGCATATCAACTCGGAAAGGGTACTGCAAAGAGAAGCAGGCAGTAATGGCATATATCAAAAATATATTTGTATATACTCATATAATATAGATTATGTTCATTGTGTCCTTTTGATTCCTTTAATATAAAGATACATTTGTAATACCTAGTACTATATTGTAGTCATACTGTTGTGGTTTGCTTTACCTAGATACATATATTGCACGATTCCTATCTACTAAAGTAGCTGCGTATTTACTTCCTCAAGCCAAAAAACGCTCAACACCCGGAAGAAGTGCTGATGAAAACATCTACTGTATTCTACCAATAAAGGTTTAAATTTGCTTCTGAATGTTGGTGTGTAAGGTGGTAAATACACAATTCCTAGTGCTTCATACTTTTATTAGAAGCAACTACACCCAACAGTTCCCAAAAACGCTCCCCTGGTCCCCTGCCCCTGAAGGTTCTGAAAGCTCGGACATTGCCACTACACAGAGGCGAGAAATCTACCTGGAAAGCACCGAAAACATGTCCTAAAAAGGATGGCGTTAGTATTGGGGAAATCCGTTCCCAAAACACCTTTCATTTATAGAAGATTTCAGAAATATCATTGATTGGACAATGGAACTGATCAACAAACTCTGCTGCCAATGGCTTGTTTACAAGAAATATTTGTCAATCAAACCTATCAATAGAGCATTCACCATTCCGAATGATGACTGTAAAGTCTCTGTTCCAAGGGACATTTGCTGCCGAGGGTTTCTCAGGTTGCTCTTTGCTAGAATAGGTAAGCATGTTCTTGATCACTTGAGATAGTATTCTTTTAACGGTTCGTCGGACATAAATTGAGGAGCAAACAGAAGTAAGCTGCTGATTTCAAGCAAGCTGAAAACATATTACTGTAGTCTAATATCAGGACAAATTATAGTGGTGTGGTCGTTGCCCCTGGGTCCCGTGGTCTCTGGGGGGTGCTAGCTAAGCCATGGAAATGCTACAAGATAGCACAATGAGGGAACTTCATACTATGGTTGGACATCACCATTTCATCGATGAAATCTGCCCTTGTGTTGAAACATTTAGTGCCAAGATCATTCTGGGAATTAGCAAACCATTTGAGACTCGCAGTATCCTGGTAAAGTGCTCCATGATGCCAATCGATTCTTCTGAACAATGGCCTGCATTTATCCCTATGGGTGACGAGGGGGTGTGTCAACATGAGAAGAACCGATCATTTTGGATGGCAGTTTCCAAAGAGCATTGGGAATCACAATTGTCAGATGAGAATGAAGCACTGGTTTACAATGTTTTGCATAGACCTTGGGCTTTTGAACCATTTGTTGATGCGAGAGTTTCTGGTGCAGTGGTGATGAAGGTTGCACAGAGACGAGTAGACACAAATCATGCGTCAATTTCTTGTGCAGAGATGTGTACAGGTGCCTTTTCGGGGTGGTCACACTCCATCGGGGCATTGAGCAAGATTGGGATCAAAATTCACCACAAATGGGGTATTGATCATGACTTTCTTTGTTGCAAGCATGTCGCGATGACGCATGGTTTTCAACATGTTCGTGTGGGAGACCAACGAAAGTCAAATGAAATTGGTGATGCTGATGATCGACCTCCTGTGTTTCAGGCTGACATTCGTGAGTGTTGGTTTTTGAATGGAATCTATCACCATGACGTAGATATGGTTTTATTATCTCCACCATGTCAACCTTGGACATCTGCAATTAGTGAATCTAAGGGGCTGAATAGGAAAGATGGGATGACAATGGCCTGGTGTTGGGCTAGAGTCAAGTTGATCAAGCCAAAGATTGTAGTGATGGAGATGGTTGCAAATATCATCCATCATCCCCATTGGCGGTATGTCAAGCAGATCATATCCTGGGCAGGATTCAAGATTGCTTTTGCGGAGAGTCTGCAACTGCATGAAATCTTCCCACAGAGCCGAAATAGATTCCTGATGATTGCAATCCGATCTGACGTGGAACAGTTGCATTCGTTGTCCAAGTGGATTGGATGGCCAAAGATCAATCCATTTACCATCCGATCATTCCGATGCATTCTTTCGTCTCCGGAGTGTGCAGGTGAAAACATCAACATTAGTGAAGAGGTCATGGACATGTACATGAATCCTAAAATCGCCCCTATGGATGCACGTAAAGAGTTTGGCAAGAACATGACTGTTGCTAAGATGAGATCATTTCGCGTCAAAACACTGGATGATTCCATTTTCCCATGTATATTAGCGAACTATACCAAGGCCCATGATTTGCCTTATCATTTGCTGGAAGACAAGGGACTTTTTGGTGGGTTACTATTGCATGGGGCGAAGATTAGATTTCTTACATCACCTGAAATCTTCATGATGATGGGGGGTATTCAGACTACCTGGTTGCCGGAAAATGTTGATGCAAGGATCCATGTTTTGGGTAACTGTATCAGTGTTCCTCATTCCACAATTGCTATTTTGAATGGGCTGCGATTTTTTCATGATGGAAATGATGAAATTGACATCCCAGACATTTTTGCAAAGGTGATCTCGCAGAGCGTCACTAGTGATCAAATTGTGGTGAGGAACCTTCCAGATGGCCTTTTCATCACATCCAAGTCGCATCAAATTGATTCCATTTCACCAACCATTCCCATGATGTCATTCGTTCAGATCAAGATTCAAACACCCACTGAATCTTACAGTTTTTGGAGTGATGGTGACATTCCAGTGCTTCAAGCAATCAGATGCATCGTCGGAGTATCAATGCCAGCCAAACTGTCCATACAGATCCGTGAGAATCTCAAGATCCCAATCCATGAAGATGACACTGTTGAAACATGTGGTATGTTACTGCATGCTTCCGTGCCTAGCATCTTATGTGTTGATGATGACAGGATGACTGCAAAGAATGGGAAGATCCTTGTTGCTCTTACGCCGATTGGTCCCATTGCAATGAAAAGAACTGATGAGGATACCATTTGTCAGATTCAAAGGGTTCTTTATGATTTCTTCCCTGAGATGCATTATGAGATTGAAAGGGGTATGAGAATTGTGACCAACATTGGAACTAAAACTGACAATCAACTCAGTTGTAGTGACGTTTTCCAGATAGGCTTTCCCATTGCATCTGGTCTACTACCAGTTGATTTTCTGGATGAGATTCAATGTCGAATTGAAATGGGGGGAATTTTCATCAAGGCATGCTGGATTCGTGTTTTGCACATTGTGACGCATTTGCAGAGGTTAGGGATTGATGTTGCCATTCAATCTATGGGATGGATGTTGGTTCTTGGACCTCCACCTGAGAATCCAAAAGAACTTGCGCAAATCATCATTGTTCCTCAACCTGGTATGCTTTCAGCCAGAGTGCAAGATGTTAGAATGGTTATCATGATTCGGATTGTCATTGCCATGTTGCCGTCCACGACATCAGATGTTGAAAATTCGTTTCGGGGAATTTTCAAGTTGTGGAATTACAGGATCTGGGATGGGTTTTTGCCATCAAATGAGACGCCTGAGCTTTTCCTTGCAGTATGGAGGAAGGTTTCGGAATGTTTTGGATTTCATTGTCCATTGAGCGTTATCATCAAAGGCAGAGCTGCAAACCCTGATTTCCCATTTCATGAATGGCTTAGTGGGGATCATGAAGAAGAAGAAGGAAGGGTCA
The DNA here is from genome assembly GCA_000507305.1 of Breviolum minutum Mf 1.05b.01. Classification (NCBI taxonomy): domain Eukaryota; class Dinophyceae; order Suessiales; family Symbiodiniaceae; genus Breviolum; species Breviolum minutum. Next base: position 53,471 of record DF240254.1, read on the forward strand.
TGACTCTGAGGATCCATTTCATTACTAGCCTTCAAGGAGGGGGTAGTAAAAATGATGACCTGGTTGATGCGAAAAATTCCATTGCTGTTTTCCTGCTTTCGAAGGGGGCCGAGTTGCAGCAGACATCACATTTTGCAGATGTAGCAGTCCGCAGTGCAGGGATCCTTGCAATCACTCGGATCTTGGGTATCACAAAGTCAGATGAAAAGTTGGATGCATTGAAGCAATTGGCAACATCATTTCACATCAAATGGCCGGAGTTTCCCAAACATGATCGTGAGATCACCAGAAATGTCAAGCAGGCTATGGTCAAAAAAGGTTTCCAACCCAACGAAAACATCAAGGCTGAAAATTTCCAAGTCATTCCCGATTGTCTCTCTAATGAAGATGGGTCGAAATGCGAAATCAGACATGATATTGTGCCAAATGCTGCAGGGGTTGCATTGTTGGATTGCGAGGCAGCCAGGCCATGGCTTTTGGATTTCAAAGTCATTTCGCAGGACGAACTGGCTATCCTGGTTTTAGGACACCAATGCCCGTCGACTGACGTGAAACGATGCAATCCGGTCCAAATCAGTGCAAATGGCCCAAGCGGTCATCCAGTGATTTTGCAATGCTGTCTGCACAACATTGGAGCCAAACATGTAAAGGTCAAGGCAACAACAGGTGATAAGGTCACAATTGCATCAAGCGCAATCATTTCCATTACAATCTTTAGAGATGAGATAGTTGGATGTGAGTGGGACGTAATTGTTGATCATCCTGTACGATATGCATTGGAAAACCTTAGTATTGATGAGAATGCTGGTATGGTCTCCCCGCCTTGGGGTCGTTCATGGATCAACACCAAAGGAAAGAGTGAACCCATTAGTGCATTGAGCTTCCAGTGTCACACCCGGGTGCCCATGGGAAAATTGGAACAATGGTTGCGACAATCTGGCCGAAATGGAGTGTACATTGTGGCTAAGGGTGAAGACAATTCATTGGATACCAAATTCATGGTCATTTGGTTGGATCAATCCCCAATTGAGTTGTCAAAGACGGCAGTTGATCATCCTAATCACATGGGGTTGGTCAGAAATGCTAGGCCAAAAGGGGATGCCATTCGAGTCAGTAGGGGAATTCGGTTTAAGCAGGAACATTTTCAGGAATCTTGGAAAGCCTTAAAACCATCAGAGGATTGCCCTGAGAATGTCCCCGTCAAGTTGTTGTATAAAGTGTCTCCGACTCCAATCGCAGCAACAATTCAAGACGTGAAAGAGTGGCTGAAACAGCATTCCTGGAAAGCCAAGCCGATCAAAGCATTGGGGCCAAAGACGTGGCTCATTGGGTCAGAAGGTGTGCAAGAGGCCTCTTTCCTCACATGGAATGGGCAATGCATATTAATCAAGAATGTCGTCAACAATCGTCCTATCAAAGCATCGCCAATTTTAGCCGGAAGTGTTCCCAAGGTGCAACGTGAAAAGCCGAATGCTTTCATGACAGGAAATCCACATGAAGATCCATGGTCGCAGTATAAACCCATGTCAGGAAACAATGGTGGTGCATCGGTAGTGCAAAGTGCTCCCATGACAGTTCGTAGCACAAATGCTGCACCAAGACCTGTTGAGGCACCCATTGAACAGCGGTTTAAGAGTCAGGATTCCAAGATTGATGACCTGGCATCTCAGATCCAACAATTGCAAAAACAAAGTGACGATCGTGATGCACAAAATCAGGAATTTCAACGGGGGGTCAAGAATGAATTTGCTGCGGTCAGGGATGAAGTCAAAAAACAAATGCATTCCATGACACAAAGCTTTGACACATCATTAGAGAAAGCATTAGCCAAACAAGACAGAAGCATCTCAGCATCCATCCAAGAATTGAAGTTGTTGATGCTTGACAAAGCAAATCCCGCAAAAAAGGCGAGGGCAGGGCCATCAAAAGCAGATGGTAAAGAAGAGGACATGGAAGATGTAAATTTGTGACTAGGCCATCAAGTGCCTACGCATCCAAATCGAAATCAGATGGTTTTGCCTGTTTCTTTGTGGCATTTGTTTGTTGGCAGTGCATCAAAAGATGAACCAGAAGCGGTAATTCACTTTTTCCAACATTCTTTTGACTGCATGTTGGCGTTTGTGTGGTTTTGCAAGAGTATGTATGAGATCTTTGTCACTCCACTGGGTGAATCCATGATCCATCACCAAGTTAATACATTCGTGGTTTGCGTTGGTCAGGTTTTCTCTTTAGGGGAATCACTTGATTTTCCCAACGAATACAAATTCATGAAAAATATTTTTGCATATGACAACATCAATACCTTTCTTGGAAGTGTTGGTGATAATTACCGAATTCGTTTCCTTGATGATCACATTATGATTCCATGGTGGACGAACATTCGTCTCTCAACGTTCAATCGTTTCTTAGCGGCTAGAGTTGGCGAAGCATCCAACCCTGGACCAGCACCGAGGAAAACATGCCAGCAGCTGACAGTTGCAATATGTAATCCTACTGCTATTCTTACCAAAAAGAATGAGCTTCTGAATCTGAATTCTTCCGTAATTTTGTTGTCTGAAACATCAGCTACACAGGCGGTACAAGGTGAATTTTCTCATAGTCTCAGAGACAGTCAATTCAGAATTTTTTATGGACCACCGGTGGTGGCAAAACGAACATTGATTGATGGTAGGGAGTCTTTCAGGGGGGAAGCCATTGGAACTGCTATCATGACGAAATTGCCATCAAGAAAAACTTTTTGTGATATCCCTGATGATTTGAAGAACTCATGTAGGGTCAACACTGCCATTATTCGTATCAATCAGATTGAAGTGTTGATGGTTGCTTGTTATGGGTTTCCTAGTAATGGGCCTGAGACAAAAAGACAAAATGATATCCTTTTGGCACAAATTTATAAATATGTCACAAGTATTGGAATACCCTACATGATTGGGGGGGATTTCAACATGCCGCCGCAAAGCTTACCAATTTGGAGTGCATTCAAGGGTATTGGGGCAGTGGAGGCTTTTGAACTCTTTAGACATAGAAATCTTGTGGATTTACCACCGACTTGTAGAGGTTCTACAAGACACGATACGTGTATTATTCACCCTTTTTTAGCAAAACATATCTCTGATATGGATGTGTTGTCCAAATTTGCCATCAATGATCATACACCGCTGAGAGTTCATTTTGACTTCAGTGTGGATATCCCGTTTAAAACAATGTGGAAAATCCCAAAATCTTGGCACAAATTTGAATTGGCTCCCCATGTCTTTGAAGAATCTTATGACAGAGCGGTTTCAAAACACAAATTGGAGCAGTTCATCAACGATGATACGCTGGACTCTGATGAACTTCTGATAACGTGGTCCAAAACGGTTGAAGATGCAGTAAACCGAACCATGACAATACAACATCAGATTGATCCAATCCGTTTCCCTGATAGTAACCTTCCTGATGAGTATAGGGGACGTTGTAAGGAACAAGTGTTGATCTCTCAATACCCCAAAAATTTCATGAAGGAAGACGCCTTGAAAAGATATAATCCTCCCAATGAAGTTTTCAGAACTTTGACCAAGCATAAGGTGAAACAAACTCGGAGGTTGAAATCTTTCATTGTTGCACTTAAGAAAGCTCAGTTGTTAGTGCCAAACGGCCCTCTTAATTTGCAACAGACGGCACAATTACAAAATGAATGGAATGCAATTCTCTTTGCAGTTGGATACCCGGGAAAGTGGTACAAATGGATCGCAAAGTTTGACTTCATTCCATATGTTCCCATGACCATTCCAGACTTGGATTTGGTAAACGATATGGCTCAAGTAACCGAACATGATGCAAACATGCGATGTAATCATGAGCATCAATGTAGGCAAGCAGCTTTCCAACATAAGATCGATACCAGCATCCAAGATGGGTCATCAAAACTCATTTATAAAATTGTAAAAGATGATCCTATCAAGTCTTTGCATGAAATACCGTACTGTGTTTCAGGCAATGCGACATTGTGCAGGATACGAAAAGGAAACCTCATGATCAAACCTGAACAGATTGATTTATATCTGATTCCAGCCACTGCACATTTCGGGGATGCTACTATTCAGCTTCAAGAAATTGTGGGTGACAAGATCAAAATCCAACTTGTTGATGGGATTTTACCGAATCATGAAGTACTCAAACAACGTAGATTTGCAATCACGCCCGATGAAATTTCCAAACAATTCCAGACATATTGGTCACCTTTTTGGTTAAGAGAGGAACCTTTTGAGCAATGGGACTCACATCCATGGCAGAATTTCGTGAATGAAATTGAGCAGTGTGAATTTCCTGAGCTTAATTTAAAGGTAGTTCTTGATGATCCTTTAATCTGGCAGCAAACTATTGCAAAACTAAAAAATGGTAAGGCGTTTGGGGCTTGTGGATGGAGAAATGAAGAAATAAAACAGTTGCCACCAAAGGCAATCGTTCATCTTGTTTCTATTTTCCAAAAAATATTCCGGCACGGCTTCAGCAAAAACATGATGCAAGCTCGAACAGTTCTTTTGGAAAAAATTGCCAATCCACAAGGCATGCAGCACACCAGACCAATAACAATCATGGGTGTCTTAGTAAGACTGGCATCTAAAATCATTGCTGACCAGCTATTGAATCAATTGAAGGCGGTCTTGCCACTCCAGATTGCTGGAGGTATCCCTACGAGAGGCTCTAAAGATATTACTTTGCAGCAGCAATTTCTCATTGAGACTGCCATTCGTGATAAACAGGGCTTGGGGGGATACACGCTAGACCTTGTCAAAGCGTTTAACCTAATACCAAGATGGCCACTACAATACTTGTTTAGACGAATAGGTATTCCGGCAGTTGTTTCGAAATTTTGGTTCCAGAATTTGTCCGTGATGACACGTCTTCCACAAATTGGCTCTTCACTCGGTGAGCCCATGTCGTGCACGACGGGAGTTCCTGAGGGTGACGCAATGAGTGTACTGGCCATGGCTGTATTGTCAGCTGCTTTTTACTTTAGAATCGCCAAGCCTTCCATTCAGCCATACACATTTGCCGATAACTGGAGTTGGCAGGCGAAAAGTACTAGAGATCATTTTAAGGCTGTGATGACAACACTAAATTTTGTGGAGAGTTTGCGAATGAAAATTGATCAAGGAAAATCGTGGGCTTGGGGAACGGATAAAAACTTCAAATTGTGTGCACAAAATTTGAATCTTCTTTTTCCAGCCGACCATGATCCTATCCAAATTCTTAGCGCAGCAAAAGACCTAGGAATGCAGATCCATTATGATAAAAAACGATCCCTGGGATGTATTCATGACCGAATTCAAGAAGGAATCAAAAGGGCATCAAAGCTGTCGTGGTTGCCGATTGATATAAACCAAAAAGCAAAAATTTTACAAACATCGGTGTGGCCTGTGGCATTGTATTCAAATGATTCTCATTACATGGGGCCTCAACTCTTTGCTAAGCTTCGAAGGGCTGCCTGTAAAGCGTTGACTGGTGATCATAATTTTGCATCTCCATATGTTGCCTGTTCAGCCTTGTGTCCAGGGTTACAAGATCCATTGTTATATGTGATTACCAATGCATTGCGAACTTTACGGCGTTTGAGTGTTTATTTCCCTCAAATGGCTAGAGATTTTTGTGGTGCAGTTGTTAGTTTCCAACATAAACATGCATATGGGCCGGCATCGTCGCTTAAACTTTACTTGGATCAGGTGGAGTGGAGTTTAGATGTGCATGGCAATATTGTGGGGCCTGGTGGCTTAAATATTAATATTTTTCAGACTTCATCACAAGAAATCTTACATGCTGTAAATCGGGCATGGGGACATTTTGTCTTTAAGTGCATTCACCACAGAAAAGGGGTTGAGAGCTTGATTGATTTGGATATTACTCGTAGAGTTTTTCAGTCCTTAACGGTTCATGAACGCTCAATCATTGCCCTCAACATGGTGGGAGGGTTTCAGACTGAAGCGACAAAAATGAAATGGAATGATGAGAGCCAGGGTTTATGTGAAATCTGTGGTCAAATTGACGATAGGCCTCACAGAATCTTGTCATGCTGTGCTTGGGAAGCCACAAGGCAAAAACACGTAGAAGCAGTTGAGTTGCTTAGGGGGGAATGTTCAGATTGGGTATATCTTCCTTTAGCAAGAAAACATGAAGAAGTCGACGTTTTAAATATAATCTTGAACGCAAGGCAACCGCCGGACCCAGTGCAGTTGCAGACAACTACACAACCAGAAGGCAAAGTACACTTTCGACTCTTTACGGATGGTGCTTGTGTTATGCCAACTGATCCATCGTGTCGTAGAGCATCGTGGGCTGTCATTCAGGATACAGCAGAAACGGAGAGCCAAAGAATTGAACAAGGACAAAGTGTTCAACAACTCAACAACCATACACGTGTTCCAAACCTTGCATGTGTAGCAGTTAGCCTATTGCATTGTGCTCAATCAGCTGCAAGAGCTGAACTGATGGCTGTGCTATATGCATTGGCCTGTGTCGTTCTTACTGATCCATCCGCTTCAGCAGAAATCATTACTGATTCACAGTATGTCGTGCAAATAATCCATAACATTGTAAATTCACCACATGGTAATCAGGAGCATCTGACGAAGCATTTTGATTTAGTCAAACAGTTAATTGCCTTGTGGGATCCTGACCGTCATCACATTACCAAAATTAAGGCACATCGTGATGTATCAGAGGCAACTTCAGTAACCGATTTATGGGGAATTGTTGCTAACCATCTGGCTGATCGTGCAGCTTCTAAGTCACTGGAGGCGGACGCAAACGAAATTAAAGCCATGGCACATCGCATTTTTCAGTTTAATCGTGAGGAATTTCGGAAGCTTCGTCTGGTTCTGCGATATTTCGCAGACTTGAATGATGAACGTGTGTCTAGGTTGAAACAACAAACAAATAATAATGTGCCAGGGGTGAACATGGATGAGGTGGATAATCGAAATTTGCATGATGAAGCCTTTTATCACTTGTCAAATTGGAATCCGGGGGGTTACGAATGTCTTCAACTGGAACAGCTTGACGTGAACATAGCACATGCGTGTGGAGCAGGCCCGAATACTGCGATTCAAGTGTGGCATTGGTTATCTTTGTTGAAGTGGCCTAGCATTGATAGCCCAGTCGCTGACAACGATCGTGGCATTTCGTGGTTTGAGCTGTTGGTCAACTATGTTGTGTGTAGTCAAACATATATGCCTATCCAGACGCATATCTCTGAAAATGGCAGATACGTGACTTACAAACCATATGAATCTGATCAGGCCAAAATTCAACCGGCCAGTCGGAAAACAGCAAATGCACAAGCCTGTGCACTCGAAAAAGTGATTAGACAGCTTGAAACATTGTGTCAAATTACACTTATTCCTAAGTATCCAAAATATAGATATAGACCGTGTACTTCTCTATATGCACTTGGATTCACAAAAAAGGTGGCAGGAATTGCGAGGCGACCTATCATCCCGTTGTCTGAGACAACCATGCAAGTTGTGAAAAGCTTTGTTGATTCGCATCATAAAGACAACACGTTGTATCATTCTTTTCAGATACCTTCAGTTCAACCAGTAGTTCCTGCATCACACTTGCAAGAGTTCGATGCTAAGACCAGATACTTGAAAGCTGATGGTATCCGTAAGGCGAATAAGAAGAGACGATAACTTGAGACGATACGGTTTTTCTCCGTGGAGTTCGTGATCATTGCATGTTTCACTTGGAAGTTTGGTTGATATGTTTTATTTAGTTTTGTGTGCAAAGCACACTTCAGTTCCTCGCATACCCGCCACCGGGGCAAGGGGTGTTGAGGATTGGGCAAGACGAACAGTCCGAGAATCGCAGCGGCAACTCATAGCGACCTCAGCAAAGGTAGTTTAGTAAGAGAATCCAACACGGGCTATCAGTTGCACAGTAAGAGAATCCTACCGAAAATGGCCGCAATTTAGGTTAAGGATTTATACTATATAGATTGCCCAGATTCCATTTATTCAGAAGATGGGCCTCGAATCAAGTTTTTTTACGGAGTTATGTAAAACCCTTCGAAATGTCCTTAAAAATAGCTGTTTTTTTGGTGGTTTTCTTGTTTCACTCCTTTTTCACTCCTTTTTTTTAGTACGTGAAGTTATGGGTCCCTACTTCAACTTCTGGTTTTTTCACTCCGTTTTTGTTGGGTGGAGTTATTTAATCGCCCCTACAAAAACTGGGTGGTGGTTTTGAATATCTTTTATGTTCATCCCTATTTGGGGAAAATTCCCATTTTGACTCATATTTTTCCAATGGGTTGAAACCACCAACCAGAAAATAACATGATGACTTTGTGCCTCATCTTGCATCATCACCATTAAGCCATCCGCAAAAAAACGCCAAGAAATCCCACGCCTGACCAGCTTTCGAAATCCCTCCGGAAGGAGGCGGAATTTCACAACCGTTCATCCAGCCATAGCCCCGTTGAAAACCAAAAGAAAACCCGAGATTTGCTGAAAAAAGACGAAAACTTCAGATGGATGTTTTCAAAAATACTGGTATCCCCAAATCATCCATTTCAATAGGGTTTTCCATTATAAACCATCCATTTTGGGGTACCCCTATTTTTGGAAACACCTAGATGTGCTGTATATTAAGGGATTATATGGGATCNCGGCAAATTATAGCGACCCCAGCCGAGGTCACCCTTAGAGGAATCTCCCCAAAATGCCCTTACTTCAGGTTTAGGAATTATAGTATATAATTTGCCTAGAAAATTGGCTGTCATTCTTGGGGGAAGATTTGTTTTGTTTTTCTTGTGATGATGTGATGATGTCATGTGTATTTTCCCTAGACAGATTCTTTTGTTCGAGATCGGTTGTGAACGGACCTACTTAGCAGGAGAATCCAGTGAGAGCATTCGGTTCGTTACCAGATTGCTATAGATTGCCTGCACCCATGGTCACCTATGGTCACCTGGTAAAGGGGATAAATATGGAGCTGGTTCATCAGAAAATTTGGAACCTGGTTATTTCAGCCGTGCACACTGGCTCCACTCGATCTTTTTTGCCTGAAAAAAATTCGGCAGCTACTGCCACAGCATGCCACAGCACGTTGCTGCGCAGATCAGCCCTTAGATGTTTTGACATGTTTTGACGCATGGCTTGAGTGCGACAAACGGAACGGCAATGAAGTATTTTGCCCCTTTTTTGAGCCCGATTTTTGCTGTCCTGCCACGAAAAAAGACGACAAACACCAACGGTGCCGGGTTTTGGGAGTTCGGAGAGTTCACACGTTGAACATCTTGTCGATTTCGACAAGCCAAACGGAGGACATCTTGTGACAAATGAGTCTCACTGGAAAAAGCATTTCGGAGGTCCATTTTTGGCAGCCACGAGAAGCCGTAGAAGATTACATGCGAAAGCCGCAAGCTAAGCCGTGAGTTGGCCGTTCTCAGATGGTGCACATGGCTTAGCCGTGACTGTTAACCAACTCAGGTGGGTGCAAGAGCACAAAGTCACCACGTTGGGGTCCTGACTTTTTTCATGTTGGGGTTAGCGGAAAAACATCGCAGCGAGAAGTTGGGTGTTTCTAGGAATTCCTTACCTTTTGGAACCAGGCGCATGGATGATTTGCAACCTGGCGAGTGGTTTCGAGAGAAGTGTGGCTTCCAAGATCTGCACTTTTCAGCAATTGAAGGTTGGAAGAGGGTAATTGGCCTAAAATGAGATGGCCACAAAAAGGAACCGGACGTAATCGATATGTTTCAGGGCATCAGGACATGTAAGCAGCATATTGAAGCTGGCTACAATTCAAAGGCACTTTCTTTTCAGGTGTATCATAGGTTTATCATTGCTTTATCCAAGTGTTTGGTGGAACTTAGGGTGATTTACTGTACCTCCGTGTTCTCCAATAAAACTCACCACGAGCTAGATTTTGAATGCTGGAAGCACATGGACTTTGGACTTTGCTTGGATTGGTGTGATCGCCACCCATGGTTTCAATGGATACAAACCAGAATCAAATGAATGGAAAAGATAACATATATAGTATGTATATATGTTCAAATACACACACATATATATATATTATATTAAAAATATATAGTTATTATATATATGCACATTGTAGTTACATAATATAAACAGATATCACAGATTCTAGAAAAATAAGATGCACAGAATACCCCTGTAACAGAAACCTCTCAGCCGGAGCCCAAGGTGGCAGAAGTGGCGAGACGACTTGCAGCGATGGCACGTGACTTTGTGTTGGTTNGAGACGACTTGCAGCGATGGCACGTGACTTTGTGTTGGTTTTTTTGGGATGTCAGGTGGTCATGGTGAAAAGGTGGTTTAGTTCTTTAGGATGATGTTTTTTTGCGATATTTCGCTAAAGATTTTGGGTTGCAAAATAAATTGCCCCCCCCCTTGGAAGAGAATTGAGCTGAACTAGAAACGGCACTGGGGACAAGCGTATATGCCTATAATCATTGATATATATATATATATATATATTATATGTATATATATATATATTTATTTTTACATTACATCTTACACGTTTGTATTTTGCATATAAAGATTTAGATATCTATTCAAAATGCACATACGCGTTTGAGACTATACATGCGGAGACACACTCATTTATACCATTGGATCGTTTGGCACAATTGATCCCAATTCCTCGGTTTATTTAACCCTCGAAAGGTCTTTTTTCGCCAGCAAAATTCCATGGAAATGGTTGAGTTGTTGCCGTTCGTAACATTCTGACAACATGGAAGACGACCTACAACCTTAATGTGGCTTGTGTCGAGGTGATGCATATCGAGTTCAAGGAGAGTCCAGTGGTCACTGGTGTACCATCTTGTGGATTGCTTCTTCTGCGTGGAAGCTTGCAACGGTTGGAGTTGGGAGATGTTGATGCATTTTTTGCGTTTCAGGCTTCAGGGAACAGCTAGTCATCAGCTTCACTTGTAACCGCGGAGCGTTCCTAAGCAGTCACATCTCAGTTTCAAGCAAGCCATAAAGATGGAAATCATGAAGCATGATTCTAAAAAATGGAAATCACATGCCATTAGCCTCCCAACAGCTCAAGAGTCTGAAACACTCTGGATGTTTTCCACATTTTCTGGATACAGATCAAGCAGATGGGTGGACACAACTCACCCCATGAACTGGTAGATTGTCCCCCCACAAATTTGATGTGAGACACCTGGCGCTATGGCGGCCAATATCCTTCAAACGTCAGCATTTCACAGCAGATTGGCGCGTCAAAGCATTGTGGCACCTCGGCTTGAATCAAACAACGGCTAATATGGATATACAAGAAACTTCCTTCAACCTCGCTCCCCCCCCCCCAAAAAAAAAAACACAGAAAAACACCCTCTGAAAAAAAAAACATCAACAACAATAAAAGCCAGCCACCATAAAACTACTCTTGTTTTTTTTTCCAAGGGGGCGTTGGTTTTTTAAAACCCTTCCAGCCTGGCAGGGGAATGCGGTCGGCACACCTGTTTCGCAGGTTTCACTCAGGTTCCCCGGTTTTCCAGAGTTTTGTTTTCATTGGGGTTGTGGCTTTAGATGTTGGAAAATGCTATCAAGATCTTTACCATGTCTTTTTTTTAATCTGTTTGAAAGAGCTGATTTTAAAGAACCTTACATGTTTTAAGATGATTGGATTGGCAGATGTGCAGAGCCTTGATATTTTTGATACACAGATGCACGGGGTGGACATGGTGTAGATGAATGCGGAGATAAAGGCATGGCATTTTTGTACTCATCAATTGTGAGTTGAGGTTTGTAACTGTAGAGATGTGAGCAGATATATAGTCACTACTAGTAGAATATTCAATCATATCAAAAGAGAGACATTCACAGGAACAAACTCACACAATCATACACACAAGGGAGAGGCTTTAGAGGTCATATAGTGGAGACTCATGGTGATCCTAGGGAGGGACCAACATGGCAGTCGGTTTGTACTGAAAGAATCTATGGCAAATGGCCATTGAATCACACAGCTACAAGTTATAAGGCTGCTTATTTGTCCAACTTGGCAATCAGAAAAGGTTATCATCTCAAGCGGACGTCATTTGAGCAGTGATAAAACTCTGCTTATTTAGTTTGAAGACAAGGTTACGTGACCCAAATAAGGATTGCAAGACATATGGAAGAGTGCACCCTCATTAGAAGCGGCTTGAAACGTTACCAGGTGGTGGTTTCAAACATTTTTTATTTTCACCCCTACCTGGGGAAGATTCCCATTTTGACTAGTATTTTTGAGATGGGTTGAAACCACCAACCAGATTACCATCTCAAAATCCTCCTTGAACAAATTCTAGATTCTCATGAAACAAAAATCGTTCCAAAAGTTGCTTTATTGAAAAACCTTTGTCAGACCTGGAGTTTCGCACCCGCACAGCAGCGCGGCTTCATATGGATCTTGGGTGGCCATAGCTGCCACCTTGGTATCTGCGGGAGTCCTCAGCAAAGGTCAACGGCTGCGCCGCTCTAAAGATGACCCCAAATCCCCGGGATTGGAGCTTGAACTTGAGTAGAACCATTGCGTATACATATATGTATATACACACTACATTTGCAATATATATTTTTTTGACTCTATCTACAGTATATTTTCTGTATATTATGTATATATATATATATATATGCGTGTGTACACCATGTACCAGGAACATTAGCTTTCAGCTCTTTTCTTTCACGTGTTTTTTTTTTGGGGGGGACGGCAACAGTCCAGTCACAGTTGAGCTCCCTTTAAGGCCTCTGACCGACGGTCCCGGATAGGACTGGCAGCCAAGGGTTTTGCCACAGCTGCTTCTTGGCTGCCAGGTTTCATGTCGAGAGTTTGGGCTTGGAGAAGTTTCAACAGAATGTGAGAAAAATATGTACAATAATAGCCTTTATGATACAATCTCCAGATAGGTTTTTGAATATGAGATGTAACTAGACCATAGATTGAGAAGAGATGTCATGTTTGAAATATTTTTTGGATGTGTTTCCTTTGTACATCTTTGTTTTTCAATTGTTTGTAGTTCAAGCACTCGTTGAACTGTTCACCATTCGGACCGCGCTCTGAAACTCAGGAATGGATGGAAGACACCACCGATGAAACTGATGGAGAAGTAGCAGAAAACAAATCAGCATCCTCCAGTTTGACGCGTAGGAGTCGAGCACTCAGCCTTTGAATCATTGGATTCAGGTGACCCAAAATTCGTTGAACATGACTCCTTTCCTGAACAGCATGGCAAAGCTGGAGATTAAACCTCCACTTTCCACTTCCTTAGACATTTTGTTGGCTTCTTGGGGGCCCAAGGTCGGTCATCATCAGCCCTATCACTGTCAGATGGAAGGATCCGAGCCTTTTTTAGATGGAGTTGATACCATCCATGAAGTTGCAAAATCTCCCAAGGTCTTGAGGGTTTAAACATGGCAACATCATTGTTTTGATGCTGACATCAATGTTATGACTCTGACATCCATGTTGTGAAACCTCTTTTTCGCAGCTGCGAAAAAGACATCACCAGGAAGCGTGTTTTTGATCCAGACGTTCTCCGCAGTCCCTCGGGTGAGATTCTGAGCGATGGGGTGCCTTGGGCGGAATATACCAAGGGGAAGCGTGGGGTGTTGGTGGTTTCTTAGATTCTCTCCTTTTCCTTCGTTTTTATGGATTTTCTCCTCTCCATCCTTCTTGTCTAGAAGGCTCCAAGGTTGATTTCCATTGAAAGACACGCTGTCCTGCAAGAAGTTTTTTGATTGAGCTGTGTGAGAGCCTGCAGAGTGACAGAAGCAATGAATATGAAAGCAAAGGTGGTGTTGATCTTTGCTGGAGGGGGGTTTGAACCATTTGAGGGATAGAGGTACTTAGACACTTTTCCTAGCTTAGCCAATACTTGTCATGACATGTCAATAATTTGGACTACTTCTGAGCTTTTTACCTAGTGTGTGCTTTTTTTTGGGGGGGGAAGGGGGTTTAGTGAGAGCCCAACGTCCCTGTTGAGGATGCTCCAGAACCAGAAGGCGCCAAGGAGTTCTATGAGTGGATGCGAGAAAGAGGGTGTACAGGCGAGGAAATGGTTGGATGAACTGTTTGGAAGGACTGTTTTCATGCCTCAAAGACTTCCACTTTTTGTGGATTTTTCCATATATTTTCATACTTCGCACCTGAAAAAACCATTGGTTAAACTAGATTTGTTTCATATTTTTGGATGAGATCTTCCAACTTTTTTTTTAAAAAAAATTATCAACAAGTATATACATTGGGGGTATCCCCCACCCACTAACAGTGAAATAATAATCTGTTCATTTGTATGAAGGGCCGCCTATAAACCTTGACTTTCCACTGTTAGTGGGCCGGGGGTACCCCCAATATATACATCTTTCCCGGTACCCTTCCATATACAAATTGTTTACTGATATTTTAATTGGGGTTTTATAGGCCTCGAAGATGTACAGCTGCTGCTGGGTGGTGGTGTAGCTTTGCGTCGCAAGTGTCAATGTGGCCCAGTCAATGAAGGGAAGGACGGATCCTTGGGGGGGGATGAAGGTCACCTCCGTCAAGGGCGCACCGTTTATTTGTTGCATGGCCGTAAAAATGCGCACCTGGCATTATAGATATATAAATATCACACTTCTGGTTCACAAGTGATGGTTGGTATAAAGTATTAAGCACTATCAATCTCACTGCACCTCATCAAGTGAAAATGGTGGTTTGAATTAGGGATTCCTTCCAAATGTAGATTAGACTGATTGGTGCGTTGTGTCTATAATCACATTTGCAGCATTCCAGGATGACCTCATCCAGCAGTAAAGCTTGTTGACTGCAAGAGAACTCGTGGTAGGACTTGTTATTGATTAGCCTCTTTGAAACTAAAACAGGCATCTGAAAAATAATATATACATAGATGCTTGGAAAACTACTTTCCATTTTGGGAAGGCGCAACCTTCGGCATGGTTTTTCCGCAGCGCTGCTGCAAGCAGACTTGCCAGCCATTGGTAAATTTCATTGCAACCTCAACCAATCTCAACCCAAGGGATGGACACGGAAAAGCAAACTCCCCATGAACTAGTGCGAAACATCCCGAAATATACAGTGTTTGCCAGAAACACTTCCCAGATATTACCCAAATATCCTCAAAATACTATCTCCAAACATCCCCAAAGAAGTGGAAATATATAGCCTTCTCGTGGTCACCCTTTTTTTTTTAATCTGCAGGAGCTCTTCTCAATTCCAAGTGATGCCTGGTTGGTTCCCGACAAGGTGGGTGATTTACCACCCTGTAGGACGGGTGGGTGTACCATTTTGTCCTTGGGGAGTGGTGTAAGATAGCATGTCCTTTTTCGGATGGTTTTTGAAAATTTGGACTTTTTGGGTGGTGCTATGCTAGTTGAAGTATTGGAAGTATCCAACAAAAAAATTATCTGCACATGAAATTGCCACCCCACCCACCCACAAAAACTCCAAGGTACACACCTTTTCAAAGGTATCAGTGTTGGATATTCATGTGAAATATCCAGTGATGAAACTGGATGTGTTTCCATCTTGGGTCCACTGAAAGATGATGACGAGTTTTTTCGCCATCTTCCAGGCCGAGGATTCAAGCTCTCTAGAAGCCTTGGCCTTCCGTTTGCTGCGAGAACTTTGGAAGGACAACGGCAACCAAAAGGGCATGGTGCCATCGGGCCATGGGCAACCATACGCTGTTGTAGCTGATATTTCGTGTACTCGGATGTACGGATGGCTCATTCTTTTTGGCGGGTGGGGTTTGCCTAATAGCCTGTAAATATGGGTAAATAATCTACATAATCTATTATCTATGAATTTTTATGAAGGGAACCATATCAACCATCATTATCTAGTGTTTCAATGTTGAGGCATTGCCCAAAGGCTATTTGTGAAGCCTCGAGCAAGGTTTTATGGTGGGGCCTCGCATGAAACCCCGTTGTCCTGGCAATGACCTGAGGAGGAATCCAGCTTTGCGCCCTTTGCACCTTGACTTTGCACCTTTTCAGCTTGAAGTGTTGTTGAGCCTCTTGAATTACCAATGGATAGCAGATACTACTTCAGAAGCGACATGAGCATCACACGAGCAATCTTTTCAACTTTTGAAGACTGTTTTGATACGGTTTTAAACATTTGAAGAGCTGCTACAAACAACTTATATCAACAATTTCTACTTGTTCAGTATCCCCATCTCAGCTCCGGCAGTGAAGGTCAACTACCTGCGGCGGCAGGACTTATCCTCGCACCCCATATTTTGGGAGGCGCGTGGAAATTGAAACATCAAGTAAGGTGAGACTCCTGGAAAATGGAATTTGCAACAACAACAACAACAACAACAACAACAACAACAACAACAACAACAACAACAACAACAACAACAACAGGAACAGTTCTCAAGAAAACCTACCGATCTTTTAGGCAAAGGTTGACTTTCCCTCCCAAAAAAATCTGTGTAGTTCAAGGGTTGCTGGCAGGATGAGGAGGTAGAATGGTTAAGACCGAGCCCTGAAGGCTTCGAATCCGTTCCTCGGCTAAAGATTGAATCATCTTGAAGCTTCAAAGAGCTGGATATTTGAAGATATTGGAAATTATATACATATTTTTTGAAGATTGCACATTTTGATGTGGAAGGCCACGGGGTCAACATTTCATGCCCATGCTTCTAGGGTGGTTAAGATAATTTTTCACCAATTGTGAAGATTTGGCCAAGCCTTTGGCCTTGAGGTCATGCAACTTCGTGTGCGGACCGAGGACGCTTACTTCATCTTGAATAGTTTAGATGACATTTTTTGTAGGCTCCTTTGATCACTCCACTATTTTTTGGAATCTTTATTGCCTTCTTGATGAAGGGAAAAAGGGTATCTTTTTAAGCCAAGGTGTGCCAGGTGGCCATAGGTTTTTCCAGTTTCCGATCACAGAAGCATAGTCCTCCACAGGAGCGTGTAGCTCGACTCATGGCAAGAGTTGCAGCGGAGGCGAACCTCTCAGTCTAGTCAAGTTTCATGATGCAAAAACATCCAGGGTCCATTGATATGGCGTCTTTGTGGATGTAATCATAGCCATAGCCCTGCGAAAGAAAGGTGCCACAAGTATGGAAGCGCTTTGAAGGTGAAGAAGAGGCGTGAATGTAGCGTGAATTCACCAAATCAGCATGCATCTGATGTACTCAGCAATGGATTTTCTGACATACATTCCAGTCAAAGGAAAAAATGATTGTCATACGCAGACCCTCTACTCAAAAATATCTTTCAAAAATAGGTGCAGTAGGTGTTTTTGAGACCTTTCCTCTCAAATCCTCATCAAAAAATGGCCCTCAAGTAGCCTTCGTTTCATCTCCTTGCTCCTTAGAGTCTTGAAGTCGAATAAGCGCAGGCTTTAGCCAAGGAGCTCCGTTGGGCTTTGGCCACAGTGGAGACAAAGAGCATCCAAACTGAGGAAAGGGGGAGTCACAGAGGAAAAACGACTCTGAAGTGAATGTGTGTTTGTTTTTTCTTTTCCTTGCCTTTTTGTTTTTTTAAGAAATGGTATGAAAAAGAGGGGTCTTTTTTGGGATGCTAAAGTTCGGGAATGTTTGGAAGTCCAGGATGAAACTGGAAGCCTTGTAGCGTCCGAAGTCCTCAGTTGGGTGCGAAGCATCGTGACGGGTGGCCCTTGTCGCGTCGTCGTTTCGAAACGCCCAGGCTGTGCCCATTGTTGGGGGAGATTCACGTCATCGCGGCTGGACCTGAAGTGGTGTCAGAAACTCAAAGGGTAGTTATGGTCATACAAAAACCCTAGGTGTTTGCAGCATTCTTTGGTGAATGTTGTGAGATGTTGTAAGATTCAATCCTGGCGAAGCATGTGTTTGATATTTAATCTGAATAAAGTTACGTGGAAATTGTGAGCTCAGGGGCTTTGAGACTGAGGGTAGCAGGCGCGTGAAGGGCAGGAGCATATCTTTCTTGTTGGGAGCATCCAAGTGAGGCACAGGTAAGCATCCTACCAGATTGACCATTTCAAAAATCATGAAAAATCTCATGGTCGTTTTTTTGCACACCTTCCTTTTTGCTGACATGTGTCTTTTTTTGTGAAAAATATCTGAAGTTCTGGCTCTATCCTCGGTCGTGGGCTTCATGATGGGGGAAAAGCCAGTCATTGATCGGAGTGGGAGCAAAAAATGCGTTGTCTTTGCTACGGCCCTGAGCCATTATTGGCCACTATAAGGCAGCACTGTTTTAATTTATGATTCATGAATTTATATCTTCGTAATGATGTACTACTTTATGGTCTTCCATAGTAATTATATATGTTGGGGTATTTTCTCGTATTCCATAGTTTATCACGCAATGACAATGAAATTCATGACTTCCTACATGATGGTGTTTCCCGCAAAAATGAGGGTGTTTCCCCCCAAAATGATAGTGTTCCCCCCCCCAAACTTGATGGTGTTTCCCCCAAAAAAGATATCTCCGTCCTTCCAATTTGTCGGTTTGTTGGGCCGCAATGACGTTGGCGGTGGAGATTGCTTCGGCCACGGTGGCGGGCGTGGTCACGGCCACTTGGTCAAATGGAGACATGGAGGGAAACCAACAAAAAGTGAACAACCTCGTGGACAAGGGCGGGTGTAGTTATGCTTTAGTGAAATGAAAAGGATATGATATATATATATATATTATATTTAGATAATGAAATGTATATATATATATATAATATACAAATAAGTATACATAGACATGGTCAGACTTGTCTCATTTATTTTGGTAGATGATGTTCATGGTATCCATGTTCGGGTTTCTCTTAACAGCTGTGTAAACAGTGGATGCTTCACTTAGATCTTCCAAGCCGTTTCAATCCTGTCTATCATTGCGCACACAGAATACAAAAATGTTTGGCATCCCTCCTGCCTAGCCCATCCCTGATCATATCTACCAAAACAATGTTTTAGTGGAGATATGATTCAAAACCACATTGCATCCCAAAGATATATTAATACAGACATCGAAATAATCTTGTTCTATTGCTTTTGGCATGTTCTTAATGGTCATGCACACATTTTTCTAACATGGTGCCACCAAATGTGCAAATGTGCAACTGTCACCTCCCAAAAAACTGGGTCATAAAAACCATGAGTCGTAATTTTCTCATTTTGGAAGTTTTTTTCTCCCATGACAACCTGGACAGGTGATGCTGTCTGCCATGGTGGAAAGATTGGGCCCTGTCATTGGAGGAGTCTTAGGCTGCGTTCCACACGTAGCAGTCGTTGGAAGTATCGGCTTCCTTTTGCAGACGGCTTCTTCGGATGAGTTTCGAATAGCCATGCTATCAATGCCTTTGGGAATGCTGTGCAACGGTGTCTTGGAAGTTTGGAAGTTGGGAAATTTCTCCAGTGGATTGGTTGGCTGGAATGATTTCCAGGTTTTTTTTTGATGTGATGTTTTTTTGTGAAAAAGAAGGGAAGTTGGAGAGAAAAACCTCATGTTTTCAGGGCAAAAGGTTGCCTTGGTTCACACTTGTTGGATGCATAGCCACATGGTGGAGACACTCAGGCTTCCTCTTCTTGGGTGTTCGACTGGCCTCTTTTCTTCCAATGTGCGAGGGGAAAACGCCTACGGGTCGACTCACACTTTGCCTTGCTTGTGGAGCTGTATGTGCCTGGGAGCGTTGGCCAAAAATCAGGGCACCAAAGTTCAGCCTTTGCAAATGGAGGTACTTAGTACCTTATAAGGCTTCCTTTTTTCGGGTTTTTCGATTCCCCTTATAAAAGTCGTACATACATTTTTACATAGTAGTGAGGATAGGTACCCAAACAAAAAATTGTTGATGAAATTCGTGGTTGTTCGAACATTTTGTGGAATGGGAAATGGATGACAAGTGGTTATTTCCCAGCTTTCCTCCAGCTGAGGCTATGCTGCTGGATTGATTGCAATTATAATGGGCTTGCGCCCAAAGGAGCGGTCGATGCAGATTGCTTGGCTGGCAGCAGTTGCAGCTTTCGTCTTGGAGCCACCTGGTGAAATTTGGAGTTGGTACTTGGATGAGTTTTTGGTGAAAGAAATTGCAGGTGTCCCTAGATTTTCAAGTCTCCAAAAGATCCAAAAGCATTGTTTTTTTTTATAATCCCCCCAATTGTTCCATGCCATGTCCATTTGTTTCAAGAAAGAATTCAACTTGGACTTAGAAAAAAAAGGCGCAATGGAAAGGTAAGAAAATGAAGAAACCTTTAGGAGGCCCATAAGCATCTCAATCTAAAAATCTGTTTCGACTGCGAGGTTCCTGGTGGGTTTGGTGCTTATGTACCTTACCCCCAGCAGTTCACATGCCACAAAGCAGCATAGTAGCTGTAAAGTCTTGATGGCTCGTGGTGTCCCGCCTTTTTGTCCCTCAGCTGCCGTGGGTTTTTTGGTGGGAGTCAGTAGTGACCTGGCTGACTACCTGACATTCATGATGGTTTCATGGCAAGAAACACCGAGGTGTGGTGTTTCTTGCCATGGTTTTGGCACGATCCTCACCAGCTCTTGCTGGTATTGTAGCCAACTTACCCATGGTGTTGGGGAGCCGAGATTTCTTGACCTATGGATTTTGGATGGTTTTGGTATGCCCAAGGGTTGTTGGATGTCCTAAGGTCAGGTATGGCCATTATCATCCTATGGATGGGACAAGGGGAGGACAAGAAGTTACACAGAAAATTTTGCAGCAAGAGCCCGAGCCCCGAGATTCCAAGGGGCCAACAACCCCGCGTTTGCTGCAGGAAGTAGCCATTGGGAGCATGGGCCCAATGGCAATTGGTTTGCTATCACCAGCAGCGTATTCAATGCATCTTGGTCGACAATGTCAAGATGGCTGGTTTGGAAAGCAAGATGGTTCTTTTCGGTGCACCGAAGACACTAAAAAAGGGGGACTTCTACAGAATGGACTTGAGGTTATTAAGGAAAAATCTCTTCCTCCAAAATGTAAACTGCAGGACTCAACTGCATAAGCCCATAATCCCATAGCCTTATGAAATGATATGAAACATTTATGGGAGCTTGAGCTCCCACCTCAGGATCTCAAGTGAGCTCATGTTGCTATGGCATCCAGCCCTCGGTTGTGCAGCTTGGACCGTTGGATACGTTGTGGGATGACTCGATGACCGGTGGTTTGTTTTGCCGACTAAAGGGGTTGGTGGTTTTTTCCCAAAGTGGAAGAATTACCCTCCAGGAAACTAACATATCCCCCAAAAAATGGCATTTTGAAGATGATTTTCCTATATTTTCCTTTTCCCAAGGTGGGATATGTTAATTCCCTGGAGGGTACCGTTGTAGATCACAGGGCTTTTGTGTTTGTTTTTAGTGGGAGCAGTTACACCAAGTTTTTTTTGGGGGGGAGAATTGAGGTGAGGTGGTGTTGATGCTGCACATTGACAAATGATAATGAATTAATGAATGTCCAAATTCACGTTTAAAAGTATATAGACAAATATGTTCATATTATAGTATTAAATGATAAACAATGAAGTTATGCTCATCCAACTACTGTTTCCCCAGACATTAACGGCTTCAATAATGGAAGCCGTTGCACCATCCAACTAATTTCCCGTTAAGGGAAGCCCTTGAGGTCGTTAGTTGGTTTCTCTCCTTGGCCGTCAGCGCCTGAGTTTCCGAAAAAAAAAAACATCCTCCCCCAAGGAGATGGGGCCTATTCTAATTACCATTATATAACAAAGATGAAGAAGTCAAGTTTCTTGAGACGAAAAAACATTGTTACTGTAGATGTTTTTTTTTTTTGTGAAGCTGAGGTCATCACCAAACCCAGTCTGATGATTTTGCAGCGTTTAGATCAGAAGCACAAGGAGCACAACACTGTGGAGTACGTGGGGAAGCCGAAAGATGAAGATTTCTGAAAAACCGGGGACTTCCATGACTTGCATGTTGAGACCAGTTTTCAGCCGCCGGGCCGCCGAGGATTCGGCCAAAGCGAGGCGCCACTTGGAATTTGGTGCTACAATACATGTTTTTCTAGGGATGCTCCTGCGATCAAATGCTTGACCTGGCGCAGGTCAGAAACGGAAGTTTCATCTGAAGGAAGCAGCAACAGCTGCTGAAACGTCAGGGCGATTTTTTTTCCTGCAAGGAAAAAAGGCCATGTGCATTGGCAATTTTCACAGGTCCCAGATCCACCGGTGGCCGACTTGTCTTGTCTCCTCTCGTCTCACCCGGCGCTCATTTTAAGTGTAGCGTCTGGAACTGGTGTAATGCCAGTAACTGTACCAATTTACAACCGCGACAGATGAAAAAAAGGTGAAAAAAGGGTGCGAAAGGTGACTACGGTTGGTAGGCAAAACGAATGCGTCAAGCCATTTTCTCCATTGAGCAGGATGATTGTTGGCCCCAAAAAAAAAGATAACATTTTTTATACATGTCTTTTGGTATTGATCCCGTGAGATTTGCCAGGTGCTTAGTCTTCACTGCCTTAAAATCACTGCGTCCTGGTGAGCAGCTCTTCAAAAGGGTTTGCGCCTCAGAGTGAATTTCACGATGACATCGGTGAAAGCAGCTTCAAAATGAGGTGGAACAGTCTGGAGCGTGGTTGTTGGCCAATCTTGGAGTCGGGGATACCCAGCAAATGCAAGATGAAAATATACAGCTTTTTTGGGTTTGTGATTGGTTGCTTGTTTTTTGAATGTATTTAGTTTCGTTTAATTCATGTGTTTTTATATCTGGGTGATGGGTTCAAATAGTTTTTATTTTCACTGCCTGGGGAAGATTCCCATTCTGGACCTAATATTTTTCAAATGGGTTGGTTCAACCACCAACTAGTATATGGGTGTTTCCTTAAATGGTGGTACCCCCAAAACACCCCAAAATGATCATTTTTAGTAGGAAAACTCATGGTTGTTGGGTACCACCATTTTGGGAAACCCCCCATATCTTTTGTGCGTTTGTTGGATTTTCAACTTGGGGGACTTGATGTTCATCGAGGTGGTTCCGGGATCCGAGAAACCAGGTGTTCCAAGTGATGCGGATTTGGTTGAGACCTGGCAGCGGTTTTGGGCCGAATTGGTTGTTTCATTTGTGGCGAAACAGCGACGTTGTGGCGAAACCTTTGGAAGGATATGATATATTCAATTATGAACATCATACTTTTTGTAAGTATACGTATATATGCCCCGGGAAAAAAGTATCGTATATACGTGTATATATATATATATATGTATATATACATCGATTATGTGTTCTGAATGGTTCTGACAGATTTGAATTTGACTCTTTTACGAACCTATTTTACACATGTAACATGGAACGCTCATCTACGAATCTATTCGTTGATTCCACGCCACGCTGAGGAAAGCAACATGGGTGGAACATGTTGGCTTCCAGGTCCTGAAACGGATCCTGGAAGTTACCCACGACAGTTGGGGAGACCTGAAGGGTTAAGCTTTGGGGTCTGACTTGAAAGCTTGACATTGGAACTTGGATCCCGAATGTGTGCGCCTTCACTGGCGGAAAAACACCCCCAAAAAAAGACACACACCATTTCCCGGCATGTTTTTTTTGTTTGGCTCAAGTTTCTATGAGCGTAGCACTTTGTTTCTCAAGATTTTTGAAAATTTTCAAACACCATGAGACTTGAAAAAGATCTTCAAACTGAAGGCATGGCATAACACCATCAAATGCTCGAAACTTCCGGGACGGAAAAAAATCCTCTCCTTGACAATGGGCAGCGGAGCATCCCCTGGTGTACGACAGGAGGTGCACTTGGAGGGTGGGTTGCAGGTGAATCCAGTAGCTTTTGGGAATCATTAGGAAGTCGAGTGTTGAGCCTTGAGGGTTGTTGAGTATTGTTGAGTGTTGTTGTTGTTTGATGTTATTTGATGTTATTTGATTGTTGTTCTTTTTGATCGTGGTTTGATGTTTTTTTTCTTTCTGAGTACATGTGTTGGGTGTTTTGTGATGTTTTTTATTGGCGTTGTTTCATGTTGTTTGGCGTTGGTTGACGGTTTTTTTCATCTTGTTTGACATGGTCTTCACGTTTTCTGATGTTTTTTGGTGTTTGATGTCGTTTTATCCTTTCTACCATCATTGTTCTGTTCTCTGAAAATTCACCCTCCTTTTTGGAGAGCACTCGGAAAAATGGAAAAACGCATCCCCATTTTGGGGATTTTTTTTTCCAGGATTCCCAGTTTTGGGGGTGAAAATCCTCCTCAATATCTCCATGCTGGTAACCTGGTAGGTGAGGCCCGAGACTGTGGCCGATCGGGACTGGTGTGTTCCTGGATGCGGCGGTTTTTTGTCCGGAAAAGATATGGGGAGAAAGTGAAGTTCGATTGATCAATGATGATTTTGAATATTTTGAATAGTATAGATTGTTTGCAGTACCTACGTGTATGAAGAAAGATGGCGTACATACTATAAAGGCGTGTATACTATGATATTCATTTACAATTGTATATTTATATATCTATATACATATTCA
The DNA here is from genome assembly GCA_000507305.1 of Breviolum minutum Mf 1.05b.01. NCBI lineage: Eukaryota > Dinophyceae > Suessiales > Symbiodiniaceae > Breviolum > Breviolum minutum. Next base: position 77,888 of record DF240254.1, read on the forward strand.
TTTATTTATGTATTTTTTATTGGTTTTTGGTACACATAGCACATTTCATCAAACACATGAGGTGTCTACCTGCATTGTTTCAGTCTTTTTGACACTTTGAGTGTTTGCTTGATGTAAGACATGTCAAGAAAGCAATTTGTGCCAACATCTTCACAACAAGAAGGGTTGCCACTGGGAGGAGCGGAAGGAGAAGGAGTGGCTGGCTGCATATGAAGAGGAGAAGAGAAGGGTTGCTTGGTCAACACAGTTTTGTTTTTTTCCCCAGATTTTTCAGATTTGGGGGACTCCCGGCATCTTTTTTAGGATACTGGTACCTATCAAAAAGTACCGCATTTGGTACTGTACTGGGTAGTGCCAGTAACACTAAACTAGAATTGAATCAACCAGATGTGTGACATGAAACGGCAGCATAGCATTCGACCATGCATTCGAGGCAGAGGAGCTTCAAAGCGAGTTGGTGATGCTTAATCGTCTCATGCATGATTGCGGCTTGGTTGTTAAAGGGGTGACACTTTCCAAGGTTTCCCCCAATGGAAGAACACCCACATTGCACCATGAAAAACAGTTGATGGTCAATGGCAGTCCCTACTTTTCATGCCATGGTTTTTTGTTGGAACATGGTTTGCAGAGAGGGTAGGAAGAATGCAAGATTTGCCGTGGAGGCCCATCGATGACCAAGCACTATGCCGATGAGAAGTCATGAGCTCAGCTGAAAACCACCTGGTCCTTTGTTGCAATTCCAATCCTTCCATTGAAAGACCCCCCAATTTTTTCCCAACCTCCCAAAAAAACCAAGGCCGAAGGCGCTAAAAAAACCACATGGGAAACTACCTTTACCTCCAGAAGATCAAGGTTGGGGGGAGGGAACATCTGACATCAGTGGGGTTCAGTGGTTTCCCAGGAAGCCGCAGGAGCTCAGGCTCCCATGCAGAGAGTGCATCAGACGATATGGCAGCCTTGGCATTCCCAAGGGATGGCGGTGTTGAGCGTTGAGTTGTTTTTTTTAGTTTTAACGTTGCGGATTTTTTTGGGGGGGAATTTGAAAGAATAGGGAAGATAATCAGATATGGGATAGATTAAGATTATATAGAAATTGGAACATGGGATGGGAATGTGATGATTGAGGGACTCGATTGGAAATGTTGAGAGCAACAAAAACAGCCTCATAATCTGTTGAATTGAGTTGTGTTTCATGTCTACCAAGAATGAGGAGACTTACATAATCACAGTCTCCCAATCATAGTCACCTGCCACAAGGTTTAGTTCTCCATTTTGTTCGGGCATAAGATCTAGGCTAAACAATCATGAGCTTCAAAATTTGCAAGATGTCTTCAATTCAATCAACCACTAAGGAGCTACTCAACTACTCACAGACCCCCTTTTTTTGGGGGGAGGGGGGGATACCTTAGCGACCCGGATCCTCTCCCAATCTCCATTCTCCAAACAAAAAAGCCAAGGCAGGTCGACCCCAACTCTTTCGGAAAGTTTCGCCTCTTGGATCCCAAAGAACATATATGGGTGTTTCCGAAAATAAGGTTTTTCCCCCCAAATCATCCCATTTTAATAGGGTTTTCCACTAGAAACCATCCATTTTGGGGTATCCCTATTTGTGGAAACACCCATATATAATCATACTGGCAAAAAGATTGTCCTCAATGATAGGGTAATCGGAAGGTTTCAGAAATCCGGCGTTCACCAATTGAGGTTTGTAGTATATATCTGTAAATAATCCCATTATTTACTAGGTTTCATAATTATATCCCAGGTGGTTGTTTGGGATTTCTGAACCATGAACCGTATCATACCTACCTATCTCCCCTGGCAATGTTTTCGCTGTCAAAATGGGGATCCCCAGCCATATCCTTCCTCAAAAAAAAATGTAGCACTTCGGTTTGTAAAGCATTTGCGCCAAAAACAGTCTCGACATACCTACCAAGCGGTTGAAAAAAGAAGACGAAGTATTTGAGACATGTCGCCATCTACATACCTCTGATCTTTTCCGGAATGGTCTTTGCATTGAACTCTTTCTGGCCTTTTCGCAAAGACTATGGTCTGATGAAAACTCTTTGTGGTGGTAGGAAGTATGAAGTCTGCAAAGTTTCGTGTCAAAAACTAGAAATCAAATCCGGGAGACACGGAGCTAGCTGTTGAAAAAACATGAAAAAACGTTGGAAATGGGAGGGTGGGACCTAAGCGAAAGTGGGTCCTTTTTACCCCAAAAAAAGGGGTACTGGTAGTGACTTGACCTGCTTCACCAACCTCCGTGATAGGCATAGGTATCCTTGAAGTACTTTTTAAAAGATACCGATACCTTACATCATTTATCATTCGAAAAAATATTAGATTCTCAGAAAACTCCAGATGTATATATACATGCCACCCCGACCCCGGTGCATTTAGAGAAAAACGGGGAACTAAAACGAAACCATTGAAAAAACACGAAAAAAAAAAAGGCAGGGTCCAACCTGGTCCCGATTTGGAAAAATTCGGCCCTTTCCACGGCCGGCTCCCAGGATCAAAAGCAGTCCAAGTTTCGAGTCGTTGGACCGGAACGAACCCAACGAGGCCGCGATCACTCCACCGTGAGCCGCAACGGTGCAACGGTGCAGGGCGCAGCTTCGAAAAACAAACAACTCGTTGTTTCAAGGCCTGTGTTAGGAAGTAGAGAAGTCGCGTATTGCCATGGTCTACTTCCTTAGTGCCGCTTTTTGCTTTTTCAATGCCACATTTCCGACATTGCCAGCATCGGGCTGGTCTTGAATTTCGTGACTCAGTGCCACGGCCGTGCCAGCCTCTTAAATGGTGGCATTTTTCAACGGCACGTTTCAGCGTTTCAGTTTCAATAATTGAAATCCAAAGTTGCTTCGACGAATGTTTCAAGGTGAGAAGGCTGTGAAGACCAAACACAGAAATTGTTCATAGGGATTTCAGGAAGGCATGAAACAGGGTTTTCAAGCCTCCTCTCTCAGGCCTTTCTAAATCCAAGCAATACAATGTCTTGTGTTTTTTTGACTTATCCTTTTTGATGATTTGTCTGAGTTTTTGAGAGTCAATGAAAGGTTTGTCTCCACACCACCTGGAACCCTACCGATCTCGTTGGTTTCCAAAACGTTACGAATGTGAGGGTTGCATCGCCCAAACCTCTTGGTGGCCCATGCACTTCCATCTTTTCCAGTGCTTGACAGTCGGCTAAAGTGCCGAGTCCTCAAAACATCCCAAATTTGCAAGCGATTTCCCACCCAAGATTTGGCATTGGTTAGACTCTTCGACCATTTGTGACCTTGTGGATCTCGACACTGTTAGTACGATTGCGATGGCCGCCTTTCTTAAATCGAAAGTTTGCTGAAGGCATCTTCCACTTATGGAATACCAAAAGAAACAATAACTTGCCAAGCGTTCGCCTTTGCAAATTAAAAAGTTGGCGGCGCGTAGGTGCAACCTCAAAATAGGAATTGTATACTGTCATTCATGCAGTTGGGCAAATTGAAATTCGTGATTTGCAGATGTAGTACTCTTTCTCCCATAATCGTGGAAGTGGAAAATAGCTATATTTGAAAGGTAACTATTATTGGAGGGAGCCATTTGAAATACAGAACCATGATTATGGGAGGAAGTGTAGTCACTTAGCTTTGCAAAGCCACAGTAGCAAAATGCCATTGTGATTCACTAAGGACGTATATGCAAACAAAGATGGAGTTGCTGCAAGAACATGTGGTCATCTCAGTTTTCGAAAGCCCGGTGTCAGCCACATGAGGGTCGCTGATGTGCCCAGCAGTTTGTGTTGATAGCTCCCCGTTTGGAAAGACTGTTGATGGAGAGACTCCCCAAAAGTTTTTGAGATGAAATTTGCAAAGATTGCCTCTTTCAAGGGTTCATTTCCTGCCAGTACAGCCACCACTTGCATTTTTGACACCAAAAAGTCCTAGACAGCAGCAAAAAATGTTCAACTTTCCATCATTTGTTTTGCTTCCCCTTATGTTGGTTGTTTGGTAACTTGTAACTTACCATGATTCTCACAGGATCTTCTCAGGTCCCAAAGCCATCAAACAAACCAACGGGCGAGCCGCGCAAAATGTCGTTCAACTTGAGGCCAAGTTGGACTTTCGAGGACCCAGGATTCCAGGGACACCATGCAAGAACTATAGCTTCGTGTTACCTGATGAGGTGGATGCCACCCCGGGAGGGTTTGGTGGTTTGGTGGTGGCAACTCAAACAGTTTTTATGTTTATGCCTTGGGAAATGATCCAATTTGAGTGAGGTGGTTTGGTGTTTTTGTTTTTTTGTAAAGGAAAATGCTGCAACCTTTTTTTTGGGTAAGAGAATGACCAAGAGGGGACCTAGATGATGATTTGGATGATTATTTAACAATCAACCAAATTTTTGAAGGAAAGGATTCGTTGCAAAAGGATTAGACACATCCAAAAACAAATTTTACAGACAGCCTCCATGACCTAATTGAAATCAGAATCTGGTGACTTAGATCCCATGCAATGTGGAAAACATCCAGCTACTGATAATCGTGCAGGCCATGGGACGAGGTCGTTTACTTCCAGCAGATGCTTTCGCTGCAATGAATTTTAAAAGATTTCTCAGGTCTAAAGGACATGAATTGGATAATTTTTCTAAAAAGAGCACAAAAAACCCCATGGATTATCCAGATGCTCAAGAAATTGACATGGGTGCTGCTTCGAAAATTATCCTCATGGGTGGGCTGTCTTTTCCGAATCTTACGGGTGCTACTTAACAAGAATGCCTGAAAGAATTGAAGCCCAGGGCCGTTTCCTGATTGCAGATATTGCTGGCATGGGTAGCACCTTTGATGCATTTACGTCATTTACGGCTGAAAAAGGTGATTTGGGGGCAAACTGTTAGATTGTTGTCAAACTGACTTTTTTGGAGGTAAAAAGCCCCGAAAAACGGTCTAATGTAAGAATATTATATGATATCTGATGTTCATCCAAAGTTACTGGTCAAATCAATAGAATTTGCAGCTTGTAATTTCACACACTTTGTTTTTTTTTTGTTTGTGCTGTGCGACCGTGGGGCTACCAACAACAAGTTGGTCGTGCTTTTTTTCGCACACCAAGGCGATGTAAAACTCTGGATGGAGCGATGGTTCGTGAGGTTCTTTCGCCATTGCAACCTGGAAAGTGCCTTACCTCAATTTTTTTTGGTGGGAGATGGAGACATCCTGTTTGGGGGGAGAAATTTATTGAAAAAAACCTATGGATCTTCAAATGGCCTTTTTTTGGGGGAGGTTTTTCTTTCACAACTTGGAAGTTGGGCCACGGAAAAAAGAAAACAATGAGCTGCACATTCTTGGCGTTGTGTTGCGACCACCTCATGTTTGCCTAGGCTATCCCTCGGCCCGCAGCAGTGCGAGTGAGGATGAACAAGCTGATGAGGTTCAGTGTCCTATTAGTTTGAACACTGCAAATGGTCATGTTCCTGACTTCGAATTGAGGAGTCCGAAAACAACACCAATCCTATTGCTGTAGGTCTACTTACATGATTTTGATTCATTTTGTATGGGTTCAACGAGTGTGACGGTTTTAGGAACGGTCAACTCACTTTTTTAGGGGTCCATTCTCAGTGAGTTGAGTTGAGAACTTCCGAATCGACTCATGTCTCGATGCATCCCAACTAGTTTTTGAATCGTTGGTAATTTTTGCATCTTCGGCAGCAAGCCCCTTGGAACTTGCAAAACTTGTATCCTTCTCAGACTAAGGCACACCATCAAGAGTGTGACCCCAAACTTTTGCTGTCTTTTTTTGTTCTAAGAATTTTGAAGTCCAAAGGGGTCCTCAATACATCCTGAGGTCCGAGATGATTCGTTTTGGTTTCGTTGTGGGCTTTTTTTTTGGTCCCACAACCTCCCAGGTGTTGACCATGGTCCACGACACTCAGATTGAAGTGCAAGCCCGTCGCACAGTGGCTACCTGGGCACAGCAGGCAATGAGATGGGCATGGGGAAAAAGATACTATAAGATACTCATGATGAAACAAATGAAAACTGGGTGGTGGTTTCAATTTTTAATATTATCACCCCTACTTGGGGAAAATGTCCAATTTGACTAATATTTTTCAAAGGGGTTGAAACCACCAACTAGAAGATAAATGTACTGTATATGAACATCTCAGTTTTGGTACAGAGATTTTACGGTGAGGAATTTGTTCGTGACAAACATATCCACAAATACTGAATGATGCCATGTCATATTATACATTTCGATATATTTATCTAGTTCATATATGCTTGTCGAGATCTTCTAACCATCAGATAGATTTAAGTTCAAAAACCAACCAGGGGTTCCTTGCACACCGAAATCACGACGAGAGCTCTGGCTGCGTGGGTTAGGCGCTACTGGAGAAAAATCGCATGATCGCAGGAAAGCCCAGAAAGATTTTAGTCAAAAACTCGGTTGCGGAAAGTTTACCCTCCAGGGGATTAACATATCCCACCTTGGGAAAAGGAAAATCATCTTCAAAATGCCATTTTTGGAGGATATGTTAGTTCCCTGGAGGGTAGTGTGTGTTGTTTTTGATCTGAACATGGGGGAGGATTCCAAGAACACCATATCCTCACGAAACATCGGCCGAAATAATCGGTTCAACTTACCCATTTTGGTTGCCAAGGAGAGAATTGCTGGTAGCACAGGACTTCCTTTGGGGAACACGGATGGAGTCATTGTGGTTCAAGAGGACCAGACTGTCGCTTGGTGAGCTGTGCAAAGTTCAACCGCAATCATTTTGATACAAGGAATCCTACTAAATTGATATTGTTAAAAAAAAACGGTTCTGGACTATAATGAAAATTATTTAAGATATAGTATGTATGATTCATATGCGTACAGTGTATGTCTTTGTTTTTCAACATTGCGCACGGGAAAAAAGTATGTAAAACTCGGATATCATCCAGGATTCCGACCCAGATTGCATGCGATTGGGCACCAAGGTTATGGCATACTTCAAAGCCAAGAGTGTGGAGCCTCAAGACCGGCCTAAACGTTGGGGGTGAAAATGTAATTCACAAATTGATGGATGGATGCAATGATGAAAAACGCGATGATACGTGATGATATTATTATATATGAAGACCCGATGATTTATGATGTTGATGCATGATGATAGATGATGATAAATGATGATAAATGATGATGGAACAAAATATAAAAGGCACGGTAAATGATGATAGACAAACTAACTGAATAGAAGTAGAATATACAAATCATGCCTAAATGATGATGGATATGCTATCTAAAAGAAATGTCCCTGAATCCAGTAGCCATGGCTTGGAAGCATGGTCCCAAGATGGTTTCAACTTGCTTGTCTCCAAGTTGGCAAGATTATTTCTACCATTTACTGTAACTCCAGCAGACCAGTGTATCTTCGGCATTCTTGAAGGTATCATTTGATGTTCACTGCGTTGACGACCAAATATCCAAGGGAAAGATGGCTCGGTGGGCAAGAGCAAGAAACCACGAGAAGCGGTCGTTTTGTCCATCATGGAGGATACGTTGCGTGTGCAGTTTGTGGGCAACAAGTACCTGGATCTGTTTCAGATGGGGTCATTGGAAGTTCGGATGAGGTGAGTGCGCACCAATTGGTGGTGTTGAAGAGTTGAAGATTGTAATTTTCAACAAAGCTGGAAGTATAGGATACTGATCGATGCAGTATTATACAAAAAAATCACGCGTCATCTCCCAACTATGATGAACACGAGGTTGGATGCTACTCATACTCTCAAAATTATCAAATGTCCAAAATATTCAGCAGAAAATGTTCAGCTGCTAGTAGTTAGCCTTTTTTCCACCCCATAAATCCATTTTAAAAAAATACATCCCTCCGGAAAAAAAACTATTTTACCCTACAAGAAAACCCCGTAGGGTAGGGAAAGGTTGGCCCTCGTTGGATTTTAGGCCATAAATCATCCCCAGCTGGAGGCCCTCCAGTTGGATCGAAAAAAAACACCCGAGGCGCAGGCATGAAATACCACAGCATTGGGTGGTGAGTTCCGCCCCGTCGCCGAATCCCAAATTGTTGGCTTCGGGATGCTCACCTGAGAGGTGTTCCGAGTGGATGGATGGTAATAGGGGGATTGGGGTTTCAGGCGGCTGTTGTCAGCTTAAGGATGTATATTTATAAAGAGGTTGTTTTGAAAGACATCCAGTTTAATTGAAAAAATGTATGTGAGCAATTAAATATATCTAATATCGATGTGTGTATATGTACATGATTTAGTTAGTGTGTCCCATCTAGACAATGGTATTGCGAGGCATGTGCAATGTATTGGATGTATTCACAACATATATATATAATTTTAAATATGTAAAGTACTGCATGTGTACGTAGTATCTAGTATATGAAGTGGTTCCTTGTTGGCGAGTCAATGGTGTTCTTCTGAAGTTGGCCTTGGGATCAAGGCGACCTTGTGGACTCCGGTCGATCTTGGATCTGTGAAAAAACTCGTGTGATTTTGTGAGACCTCCAGGCTGGCTAGAGGAAAGTTAGCCATCACTCTCCTCCGAAACGAGACTTGGCGCAACATGTAATTTTTGCATACCATTTTTGTTGCTTTTCGGAGAAAGGGATGGAAACCCCACACATGCAGAGCTCAGGAAAAGGCCATCACCGGCCTGGTAGTGGAGACTTTGAGTGAGCTGGGAACCTTAGAATTTGTGTTTTTCATCTTTGGTGGTTTCAAGGGTTGGGGCGGCATTTTTTTAAGTTTGGGATCCACTGATTTAGAGCATGGTGGTATGGAGAAGATATGCCTATGATTACATGTTTTTTTCGTAGGAATTGATTGTCTTGGATTCCAGTCAACTTCACAAGTGTCAGTTTGGGTTTCTATGGCAGGGCTGCTGATATGTTGGAAGAGCTTGGCAATGGCGTGGAAGCGTTCCTTGGGCCTCAACTGGGAGGGTGAACCCGCAGACATCGGAGCATCTCGCAGCCTGAACTCGAGGTGCAAAGAGCGCAAAGATACGGAGAACGCGGATAAGCTGATGAAAATCATTCGTCAATACTTGGATCGTGAGATGGTAGAATTGGACGAGGAGTTTTCTTTTGGTGGAGTTGAGGTGTTTTGTGAGCATATTCATGTTGAAGTGAAGTGTGAGGCTTGGTGTTGGCAGGTTCAGATGTTCATTCAAATTGACATGAGGTTCTGTACAGTAACAAGTCTTCAATGATATGGGTATCTTGAGAGAGGAAGAGATGCCTGCCAGGCACCGACTATGGTAGTTGAACATGCAGTCTCAACATATCTGAACAAGGTCCAGCCACGTAACTTTTCAGTGCGATCGCCAGGAAAATTAAATTTTGGATTAACCAGCTGGTTAGATTAGGTCGATTCGGTTCCTGGGTAAATCCCAGGAATTTCAAAAGATTGACAGCCTTTTGATAGACAGATAGAAGTAAAATATAGTAAAATCCATTGAACGGTCTCATGGCAAATCACAGACCAGAACCTTCTGATAAAAACAAATCTCCTTATTCTTCTCAAATATGTTTTTTTCATATGTTTTTTCCCATTATTCCACCCAGAATATCTTTTCTCCAAGATTTCCAGGGCTGAAGATCCATCACCTTTCCATTGCGTATGAGGAGATGGCCCAATGCTTGCCTAAATCCCTGGCCGACCTACCATCAGATCCAGGACTTTCACTCTGGCCCGGGGGGGTTGACCAGTAAGTGGGGTGAGTTGCTGAATACTGAATCACTCCTCCTTTCGGAGAGGTCACTTCGAAAATTGAAAACTGATGGGAAAGGTGGCGGAAAAGATGTGTGTTGCGTCTAGGAAATGTTTCTTTTTTTTAATGGAAAGTGGACTTTCGAACTGTTTTTTGTTGTTTTCCGCACTTAAGATTTTCACCAAAGCCTTGATTTTTTGAAAGAAAAGTAGTTTGGGGATGATTGAAGGACATAAACCTTACTTGGACAAGCCGCTCTATAGTCTGCCTGAGGCGGGTGATGCTGGAGTGGTTGCCATTTAAAAAGCATGCAGCTATCATGATGCCATCACCATCCACCAAAAAAAACAGATCTGTATGTATCAATATATATATTTATCACTAGTGTCATCCAATGATCCATAGGGAATCTATTTATGTTTGAAAAGCTCCAATCATTGTTGCTTCAAATTTTTGTTGGGTGAAAGCGTGCAAGCTTCATCAAGCGCCTTGGTAGCGAGGGCTATGTGGATCCCAAATTCTCTTCGGACATGATGTTGCTGGAAGATTCCGATGATGCAGGCTGGTTTTGGAAAAAATCGTGTCATTTCAATAAATTTTTTGGGAGTTTGAGACATAAACTCTTGATATGTATATATATATATATATACGTATACGTATACCACATGTATTTCATACTTTCTTGTGTTTTTATGGCAGTCTTCATTTTGACGCTGTTGTTCTCTTGAAGTTCAACCACCTTACAGGTGCCAGCGAAAAAACAGCAGAGGCTTCTGAAGACTCGTAACTGTCGCAGCAAAAAAAAGGGCCGAAAGCTGACATTTCTCACTTAGGGGGGTGGTGTTCAAGGGAAGGGGATAACTGGGAAACACTAAGGATTGCTAGGGAAGATTGGGAAACATTAGGTAAGATTAGGGGAATCACCACCCCCCCCTTAAGAATCCTACAACTCAACTTTCATTCAGGTGGACGTTGTGTGTGTCAATGGCGGTCGCATGGCGATCACCCAGGTTTCAGAGCCAGAGGCTGTGTCTACATGTGATCTCAAGAAGGGGGGGCCTGCAGATGATCCTTTGATCATACCTGCATGTTCACAGGTTCCCAAATGGTTGTCAAAAGCTTTGTTTAGATGTCGATCTTTCCAGATCTGACATGAATCAACGATGCAGCCAAAGATAAATTGCAGGATCCAGCCAAGCGTGCAGAGATAATGGCGGCGAAGAAGAAGGCACGGAAGGCATTTTGAAGATCAAATGATGTCAAAATTTGACAAGTTAGAGTCGCAGAGATGTCAAATTGCACCGTTGTCCGCGAAAATTTGAAAATAACCCCCAGCCATGTCATGCGAGGAAGAAAAGGAGATGATGAAAGTCAAGGCATCGGAAGATCATCATAGTTGGTCATGGGGAGCACATTCCATGGGTTTTCCCAGGGCGAGCAAGTGCCGGAGGCGGAGGGAGAGAAGATGGAGATTAAAGTTGAGAATCTTGGGTTTTCATGGTGCGTTTCGAGAAGCCCATGCATCAGCCAAGCGTGGTTTAATCGAAGTCCCAAATTCTCACGTATTGTCCTCTTTGAAGTTGCCCCCTCCCAAAAAAAAACAGCAACTTTGCTGGAAAAAAAGCCAACCTCATCATCCTCATCATCATCATCATCATCATCATCAGCAGCAGCAGCAGCGGCAGCAGCGGCAGCAGCGGCATAGTAGATACACGAATCATTGCATGCACGTATTTCGCCCACGCATCGAGCAGTAAGGAAAGACGAGGACCAAGAAATGAAGCCTCTGAAAACGGAGGCCGAATTTTTGGTACTTTTTGTGCCTGGTAGATCTTGCTGCAGCTCATGGTGTACGTGAAGTTGTGTGTAAATGTATACTGTGTATACTGTATACCTATTTATGTTTGTTGATTTGGTTGTATTGTGATAGACATGCCATCTCCTTCGCGATGCTTGTGCAGGAGCAAGAAACAGCAAAGGCAGAGGCTGGACATGGAGTCTCAGTTGGTCTTGATGTTTTTGTTCACTTTTCCCAACAGCCCCCGCAAGGCTGAAACTAAAACAGAAGAGTCACTTGGTTCCATTCATTGTGTTGGTTTTTGGTTGGGATTTGGTCCCAACTTAGATTCCTAGATGGTGGGAAGATGGTGTTGATCAAGAGAAGAACATGTTTCATAAGAATACCCAGATGATGTGCCCCATGCCAAGGTCCAAGGATGTGGAAATGAAGGAGGAGGTAAAAGCTGAACAGTGTGAAGAAACGGAAGCAAAAATGGAAACAGAAGAGGGTACCAAAGAGCCCAAGGAGGATGCACAGGAGAAGAAGGATGAGAAAAAAGAAGTGGATGAGGCCTCATCAAAATCAGTCCAGCTCATTGATAGTGTCAGCAATGATATCGAGGAGCTAAGAAGCCCAGGGATGATGTATTTTGCATGCCACCAAAGTCCTAAATTTCCTGGAACATCAGCCGTGGTGATCAACAATCAGGAAGAGGAGAATGTGGACTACTTGAAGGAGTTGGAGGCAGAACTGGAAAAGGCTGAAAATGATGTCTTTGAGATTGAAGACATCACGGTCCCTTGGCACATCAAAACACTCACATCATCTCACATCTCATTGACGTGAAAGCAATCACCAGTTTGGCAGTTAGTATGTTGTAGTATGTTGTAGTCGTGCAGGGGGACATCATCCAGAATGGACTTCTTTGGGTACAAACACACATATAATCACACATATGTATATATATAGACACTTATGCACAGACCACGAATCTCACACTCGCAGTCATGAATTATTTTGTGTGCTTAGAGAACTTCTCCAGTGTTGTTGTTTCCCCCCCCATTTTTTTTTTAAAAAAAAAAGCTTTCCACGAAAACCCTGAGGACATTGGCACCGGCGAACCATTGTTTTGCAATTTTGGCTTCGAGGTTGGTGGAAGGGTTCCAGTTTCCATGTTGGCAGATGCCCTTTGATATGGGAAACAAAAACATATCCCGGATACATTCCCCCAGGCATATTTTGAGTCAATGATTTTCCTATATATCCCAGGTGGGATATGGATGTTTCCAAAATTATTGGTACCCCCAAATCATCCATTTCAATAGGATTTTCCATTATAAACCATCCATTTTGGGGTACCCTTATTTTTGGAAACACCCATATATTTTTACCGCTCCGGTGGAGGGTAGTTCAGTTGCATGTGGGACCTTCCAGCCGCTAGGATTGGGCCTTGCTCAGTTTGCGTTTCGAACTCCATCTTTTGGCCCATGCCTTCCTTCATGATTGTGGCGATCCGGAGAGGTGAATGGATGGTTCGGGGTTGGATGGATGGATGGTTGAAAGGTTGAGAAAACCCTGGGGTTTCTTTGGTTTATTTGTGAGGTCGGGCATCTATCCAGATCATCTTCTGTTCTACTACAACAGGTGGGATGAAATGGTGCTTTTTTCGTGCAGTTCCTGAAATATCACCGAAAAAAAATGGATGCGCGAGGTACTACAAGAAAGGCTTGGCTCCCAAAAATTACGGAGTCGAAACAGTAGAAGAGTTAGCTGGTTTGGTCAGCGACACGGTGGTCATTTGCCCACCAAGAGTGCAGTTCTCAGAAGATGTTGTGAGAGCAGAAGGTGGTGGGTTAGGAGTGAAAAATATTTTTTCAAAGAAAAAGGACTCTGATAGGTTGCAATATCCAAAAAGAACAAAACACGGAGTGGAGTGGAGTGTTTTCTGGGACTAAGTTGAAGGGAGATGGAAAATTGTTGTTTTTTTGGTTTGGCTTCCATTGACTTCGGTGATATCTCTCGCGATCAATTTCTTGCATGTTGGCGGCAATGGCGAAGGTCTTGGAATCTACTCTGGCACCAGAGCAAGAGGGCAATGTTTGGTGCTAAGAGTGGAAAAATGGCAACTGGTAAATAAAGACCATGCTAGTCAATCGAAAATTTGCCCATCTGAATTCATAGGTGGGCAACTGTTTTTTCAAAAATAATGCTCGCAAAAAAATAAACATTGGAAACAAATCTAAACCAGACAAGCAACAGGAGAGAAAAAAATCATGTTCTCTTCATGGCTTCCAGCCCTTTGGAAGATCTTCAACGCCTGCTACCAGGATCTCTTTGTCAAGCTCACGGAAGAAGCTCGCCGCGAGCGCTTGCGGCGGCTCGATGCAGGCAAACGACCGTAACTACAGCGCTTGGAGGTTTTTTTTTTTGTTGGGGGGAAAGATAAATGGGAATAAAAGGTGCAAATGGATATAAGATGCATGTGTAAATAGTTCCTGTGTAATATATGTATGTAGATAATATGGTATTGTATGGTAGATGTTTGTAAAAAGATCATTTCTTGAGACTATTAACCAGGATTTCTTTTTAGGTTTGATTCCATGTTGAGTAAGTATAAGGTCCAATAATGCTGGTTTGGCAGGTGATGAGAGTGTCGGGTAGCTGAGATTCTGCTGCAGCATTGACATTGCAAGTTGTTTAGTTGGAAGTGCTGATGTGCGAAGTTGGCCTTATGTGTTTTTGTTGGGAAGGGAACTATTTCAGATACCCTCCAGGGAACTAACATATCCCCCAAAAATGACATTTTCAAGATTATTTTCCTTTTCCCAAGGTGGGATATGTTAATTCCCCGGAGGGTATCCCAAACTTGGTACCCTGCTAATAGTAACCTTACATGGGAATCCCAGAATCGATCGCCCCCTGAGGCTCGGTTGAAGTTTGCCACCGGCTCGAATGCTTCGAAGGTCGATGTTGGTTTTTAGATGTGGAAGAAGCAATGGGTTTGATACAGTGTAGAGGGATGTAGAGGGCTTCTCGTTTGGATAGGAAGATGTGAATAAAGCTATAAAGGTAGAGGGACAGATGGACAGGCATACAAATAGATACACAGATAGAGATGTGCATAGGTATCCTGGGCTTAGCCTCCACACCCACCTTCTTCTCCCTGTGAACTAGAAGCTCGAAAGAAATAGAAGAACCTACACATTCTTTGATGGAAAATTTGATAGGAAAGCTACAGCAGATTGACTTGCATACATTTTGTGTTGGCGGATTGCATTTCATCCACCTGCCTTCACGGATTGAGGCAGTAAGCAAGCCACCAGTGGTCATACCCAGCAAAGCTATGGGTCCCACCGGAAAAGCTGAGATGCCGATGCCACAAGGCATGCCACAAGGCATGCCACAAGGTATACCACAAGGTATACCACAAGGTATACCACAAGGGATACCTCAAGCCTTGTTGCAGCAGCAACAGAGGTTGGGAGGGAAGAGGGAAAGTTGGGTTGTGGAAACATTTCTGCGGGAAAAAAGCGCTGAGAAGGTTTTTTGTTGAAGATGACTAAAGGGATCACTCCCCCGAAATAAACGAGGCCACGTCCCTCCCGGGCATTTTACAAACCATACAAGCCGTTATGTTGATGTGTTGTTGCCCTTTGGGAATCTAACACAGCTGAAAAATCACAGAATTCGAATGACTTTCAGCCATCGGATCTGTGTTTTCCCTGCGCGGTGTTCAGGCAGCAGGCCGTTCGGCAACAAATGCAGATGCCGAACATGTCGCCAAATATGCCCAACATGCCAAACATGCAGAACGCCTGGCACTTATCTTAATTTCAAGACTTGACTCTAGCCCTTCCCACATGTGAGTCAATCACTTCAATTAAGGCACAGATGGGAGGTATGCAACGCCCTTGGATGCAACAAGGGTGCCAGCCTTTGGGACTTTAGGATGACCAAAACATGGGACCTCATGATGTATGACCATTTTTTCATTTTCGAGGTACCCGCAGGTTCCCTTGGCTCAACAACGGGCTATGATGGTAGGGCTCTCAACCAAAAAAAACCTGGGATGTTTGGGGAACAAGTTTAATTATGATGGCTATTGGTAGAATTGCATTGTTCCAAGCACAAGCATGTGGTGCTTCAATGAAAAGGGATGATGATAAGATGTTCATTAGAATTTCTTACCAACCGTCTCACCAACAGCTATCAGCAACATTTTTCCGTCGTTGTTGTACCTGATTCTTCAACAACGTCATTATCCCAGGCGCGCGCCAACTTTGGCTGGTGAGTAGGATGCGAGAAAACTGCCTTTGGCCAGTCACAGTGTCAACTACCGGGGAAGCACCACTAGTCATTGGAGAAAAGGAACACATTTTTGGCCGCAAAAACGTCCAAGAAACCTCCAGACCCATGACCCATCTGACTGGCCAATAAACCTGCCGTGGTGCAGAGCGATGGGGTTTGGACCCTCAGCGATTTCAGTTATGTCAGCAAAAAACTCGCACAGGGATGGGGGTTGTGGCAGTCATGACTTCGAATCAACCAAGAATTCACTCCAGGATATGGTGGTCATGTAGTTATCAACCGCCCAAGATGACCACCCAACAAGGCGCCCGTTTTTGGCTCAGCACCTCTTCGCGGCACGAATTGTAGTGGCCATTGCTGTGCCCATGGCAGATGTCCGACCTATGGGCCTGGGAGACTTAGACTTAGATGTCCGTTGTGTGGTTCAATTGGTGGTGTTCCGGTGGTGTTTGGGGAGGAATTGACTTCCCCCCAAAAATGATGGAATCATGATGAAACCTTCAAGTGGGTGAATGTATTTTGATTCCTTCACGGCGTATACCAAGAAGGCGTCGTAAGATCTATCAGATTGGATGGCGCAAACAGTGGCAAGTCATTGATCGGAGAGGGAGTACTTGGAAGTGCTGGGCTTGATGACCCAATTTTTACCGAGTTGGTGGGAAAGAAAAATGTAGGTTTGACTTGGGAAGAAGGGGAGAACTGAAGTATCATCTATGTGGGGTTTGGCTGGCCTATTTGCATTATCAACTTGATGAGATGGAACACACTTGCAAGTTTTAACTGCGTTTTGTGAGAGTCAGTCTTCCAGATCAAGAATTGTTTGATTTGTTTATTGGAAATGCCCAAGACTTGTGGACCACATTGAAATCTTTAACGATACTAAGATATCATACCTGGGCACCCGAACCAGATGAGTCAGGACATTTGTCTTTCGCGACGCTGGCAGGTCAGAGACTTCATAGCTGAAGCAGAAAGTGGCCATGCAAATTTGCCCAGCAGCGGAGATGAGACATTTTTGGATGGACTCGACTTTTGTTTCTTTTTAGGGCTGAACAAAAGGGCATCAGCAAAACAAAAGGTTAAAAGTTACAAACAGGTGTTCTTCTCCAGAATTGGATTTACAAAGATGATAGGTTTGAGGGACAGGATGTAAGCACCTTCAAATTGAAGAGAATGATGTGGTACGGGGAGGTACCACGAGACATGCAATATCATACATTGATTGCCTCAAGACATTGGCTGAACTACCCAGGCTGGAAGGACTTTGGAACTGGTTGAAGCCGTTGCTTGGTTCGTTTGGAGGGACATCGGAATATACGATGGCAAGGTGACCAAAGACGAGAGCCCAGTATCCATCCCTAAGCACCTTGTTTGCTAAGTAAGTAAGCCACAAGGTTGCGGAATTAAAACCTGTTTCAAGCCGTTTTTCTAAGATATGGTCGTAGGGATGGTCAAAATGTTCTTCACATTTTGAGAAGTGTTGGAATCGCCAACGGAATGAAATACCGTGGGCATGGCCCAACCTTGCTGCTGTGAGGTTCGAAAGGAGCGATGGGCAGCCAAAGAAGCTGCCGATGCCTCAGGATAGTTTATGGTAAGCTCAGAACATGATGATAATCTGGGTGGTGGTTTCAAATATTGTTTATTTTCATCCCTCTTTGCTGAAATGATACAATTTGACTAATATTCTTCAGATGGGCTGACACCACCAACTAGTAATCATGTGATGCTGGAGGTGATAATCTGATGATATTCGCATGACCAGTGGTCAAAGGATAGAACCTTGAGAATTAGTTCAGAGAAAAACTTGCGGGCCAAGCATATAGGCGCACCAAAGCACGTAGCTCCGCTGGAAAGTGGTGACAGTGACAGACAAAGCACACGATCATCAAAATTCCTTCTGCAAATTGTCTGAAGTTGTTAGTTTCACAAGGATTCTGCGTTTCAACAGCTGTTCAACATGGGGTATAGAAACAGAAGGGTATGTAACAGCAACTTTTTTAAGGGCAGTGTTTCAAGAAAACCGATGGGCCTCAACCATTTCCCAGGCCGCGCTGGGTATGGTGAGCCTGAAGGTGCCATTTTCATCCATTGGTGGGTGGTTAAAGGCAGCAGTGAAAAAAATGCCTTTTTCTGGGGGGGATGTGACCACCAAAACTGCCCATCAACAGATAGTTTTGTAGTACCGGGAAGCCCTGCCTAAAATGTATGAAAAACCGGCAAAAACTTCTTGTCAGAAGTCCCTTCACTTTTTTACAAACGATTTTCACTATTTCCCAAGCCCTTTCTGTCTTTTGGGGGATGGGTTTCATGGGGGTTTTCCTTCCCACATGTACACATCTATACCACAAAACCTCCCCCCCCCAAAAAAAAAACTTGTTGAGTCATTTTTAGGGGTTTTCTTTCCCACTGGTGCGATCATGCAACAAATCCGTTGGTGATTTGTTTTTTAGGGATGCCACCCTCAAAAGGAAACCCCCACGAACACAAGCAGGCCAGCCTGGAACGTGAAGGGTCAGCAGCTGGGGCGTAATCGTCTCTTACATCAAGTGGCTTTGCCAAGTTTAAGGACCCAGGCGGCACCGGGTGAGGAGGGGAGGAAAACGGTGAAGGGAATGACATGGAATGGCTATAAATGGTTGGTTCCAACCAACAAAACAAGGGATTTTTGGATGGTTAAACAGTCAAAGTGAGAGTTAGAACTAGGATATTATGGTGAGTTAACACGAAAAGGGTGCAAAGGTGGCAATATAGTAGGAGATTTAGATGAAAGACTTGAGGCAAGTTAGTTGCTGGATACTAAGACCCTGGCGTTTTGAATAATCATACGAATAGATCGGTGGTTTCCTACCACTACAACGCATCCCCCTCACCCTGCAGGTAGTCCCTGCTTGGTCACATTTGGGTTTTCCATCACCACCAAAGAGTGGTGTTTCTGCCGAATGCTTTTGCCTCAGTCGTTATGAAGAGATCCTGCAAGCGCTTCGCGGAAAACGAACATGACAATGAAAAAAGAATCATTTGAACATGTATTTCCTATTGGAGATGGTTATTTTTCCCATTTAAGGCCATATTAGTTTACTGGAAATACAGTCTCTTTTGTTGGGAAGCGGCTGTTGGACTAAGGCAGTCCAACGACAGGTCTTTTGTGTCCATCCTATATCATTCCCGCCAGCTGGTGACCTCGGCTTGCGATCTAACCAAGCTTCAGTAGAAAGATCAATCACAAGAGCTAGAATTGTGGGTGGGATATCAGTGGTATGTGTCAAAAATCACTCAAGCTATGTAATATACGTGATATGTCTAGTTTCCTCCAATGTTTCTTCTAATCATCAATGATGTTCAATGATTTTCATGATTTTGCTTAGCATCTTGAGCCAAATTTGAGGTTCAAAAATTCCCTCAAGTCCAAGTGGAGTGGTAGTGCCTGAAAACTCAGCACATGGAGGAACCTCGGAACTGCACCCCTTGGGGTAGTGGAGAGAAGTTGCTAATGTCTGGATGCGGTAAATGCGGTCGCCAAGCTTGGATTAAACACGGCATCTATTTGAAAATTTGTTGATGTTGAGGGTTTGACAGGAGTCCAGAAATGTCATAACAAATCCAGTAATGGCAATTCCTGTCATATTAGGAAAGTCAATTCATGACGTTATGCAAGTTTTGTGATTGTTCTATGTATCTCAGGATGATGTGCCTTTTTGCCATGTTGCACTGCAAATAGACTATGAATGGTTTCCATATTCCTACCATTTCCTACCACATACATCTATCATTTTTCATATTTTTTCCCAATCCAAAGCTTTCGAGATTCTCAAAATCACTTGAGGTTTGATTTCGATCAAACCTTGTCTACCAGGCTTGGATTCACAACATGCAGCAATTTTAGGGTGAGATTTGGATAAGTGCTTCAAGTGTATCAGCATCCACGATTCGATCCCCGTTTAACGGATGGGTCAGGCATGTGGGAGTTTTTGAGGAGCCGACGGTCACGTGGGGTGGTTGTGGAAGGTGATTTTTGTGAAGCGTCGGCCCGTTGGCCAATCTCACATCCAACTTCCTGGTGTCAATTGTTCAGCCTTTCAGCCGATGGCAACATCAAACAGGGAGAAAAAAACACCCTGCAAACTTCTATGACGGTAACAGTTATGTAGGTTGCATTCGCACTGTTTTTTGTGAACAAGTTAAACCGTCACACCTTAAAAAAAAAGACATGCATTTACATCAGACATACAAACTGCATGGCAAGTGTCATGCGCAAAAGTTCCTGAGAAAAGAACGACAGCCTCACATTAACCACCCGGCGCCGTTGGGCGCCTAACACATCAACTGCCCATGGCGTTCCCCTCGCAGAACTCCGGCCTTACTCTCAGCTGTAGTACTGTTCTTAAACTGGAGATGTTCCCGATATCATCTTTTCCCGAGGGCACATAAAAATACACCCTCCAGCAAATTAACATATATTTATATATATATTTATATATATTTATATATATTTATACATCCCATTTAAAGGTTAGCTGGGAAGATGATTTGCAACAAAAAGTTGTTGTTGGAGCTTCGTATCCCTTCAAAAAAACGAGGTGATGACTTTCCAGCTTTCCTTATTCGGGAGGTGGATAAGTTGAAAGAATCCTTGTTGGCATCCTTTGCAGAGAACTTCCCAAGCACGATTCTTGAAGCTCCATCAGGTGAAAAAATGGGGGGGAGGATGCTGTTTTTCACGGTGAAAAAAGGTGGGTGGATAACTTGGCATTTGCATAAGAACAGATAGAACAAGTTCTTTGAAAAGATGTGTTTGGTTGGGATTGCTTGGGCGTATCGTTCTTAAAGATTGGAAATGATACGTTTCTTTTTGGTGAAAAGTTGCAAGCAGCATTGTTGCGTACAGGTCGTTCGGTAAAAATTCAGTTCAATGGTTCCAAATCAAAGGCATGAAGACATGTTCTGCTACTGTTGATGGGAAAAGTCCTGGACCACCATGCAACACCTGGGATGTATAAACCCCTGTAAATAATGGGATAAACTACCAAACTCAACTGGTTAGCCGGATTTCTTCCATTTAACAGCATGATTTCCTTCATGTTTTTTACATTTTACAGTGTGGTCCTTAGTTGACAACCGGCGACGAAGTGTTTACATATCTTACATGACAGCCAGGTGCTAAAGATTTGGGCAGAGGCACGTTGATCAAGAACGCATTCGTTGTGTTTGTTTCCGGACTTCATGGTCCAAAATCATCCAACAACCGTCCAAAAAGAACTGAAACATGTCAAAAAAAATTATATAATCCCAACGTTCAAATAGGAAGAGTTTCAGAATCCAAATTTGAGTTGTGGTCAAAAGATGTTTTACTTCCTACATCTTTCTACTAACATTTCATCATGCAATTTTTGGTTTTGGCGAATCAGCATCAAGACCAGGCGGATTTTGCTGCGCAGCACGCACTTATTCCCGAAGCCAAACCGTGGCAGTGAATGCCCCAAAAGCCACTAGTTGGATGAAGCCTCATCAGGAAATCACCGAGGATCGACTGCACGTGAAAGTTGGATGTGGTGATTTTTTGAGATGTTGCAGTTGTTGTTGTGACCCCCAACTTTTGAGGAAAAATTGGTGGGTGAAAAAAGGTAGATGATGTGAACAGTGTTTGTTGGTTTTTTCCAGTTATGTCTTTGGTTTCTCGGCAGCTGTAAGACTTTTAATACACACATCTCAGGTGGCTCTTGGTAGAGGCAGCCAACCGAGATGGTTGGAAAAACACTTTGAGTATTCACGAGGTTTCAGGATGTTTGTTACCTACATTTCCAGAATAAGTGTTGAGGGTGGACCATATTTTTAGAACAGGCTTTCTTGTTTTACAGTCTCAAAACATGCTGGTGAGAGTTTGTTACGGGTGGAGCAACGGTTGGCATCCCTAGGAGCTGTCAGATTTAGAGGTCCAGGAGGAGCGTGAGAACACTTTATCGGACGACTATGGAAAGGACCTTTGGAGAAGTAGGGGAAGGAAGACAAATTCCTTTGAGTTTGAAGATGGTTTGAAGATCCTTTTCCTGTACCATTGGTCACCATGTTTCAACAGCTCCAGTTAGAAAACTTGAACTAATGCAGTTGTGTCCAACTTTGAGATGGTTCTGCCGACCTCAATTTGATTTCGGATTTTTTGTGGCCAAAGAGCAAAGATGACCTGGACCGGAAAGTTGGGGGCAATCTCATGGAGTACTTGAAAATCATAGACTTGGAATCAGATTCCGGATGGGCTGATCCTTGGAGGCATACACAACCGAAACCGAACATGAAGCCCCAAAAACCAGAGGTTTGGAATTTGGATGATTTTCAGGTTCCTAGCGGAGAGTTTTCAGGGGAGTATCTAGATAGATGTGGATACAATATGATTGATACCTTTGCACTAGGCTTTTGAAGATGGAGGGCAATTTTTGTGGGAATTATTTTTTTTGAAATGAGTTTGTTCGCTTTTGTTGCTGTTGGTGCCTTTTTGGTGGTTTATTTGTTTGCCTTTGCAGCTTTTGCATTTGCATTTGCTTCTTCATTTCCATCATCATCATCATCATCATCATCATCATCATCATCATGTTCTTTTTCACGAGCAACATGAGCAACAGAAAGAAGAAGAAGAAGAAGAAGAAGAACAACAACAACAAGTACAACCAGTACAACCAGTGCAACAACATCATCATCATCATCATCATCATCATCAACAACAACAACAACAACAGCAACAGCAGCAACAGCAACAGCAACACCAAGATACAGCACCAAGACTCTACCGCAATGAGAACCTTTAAGCTTGCAACCGTTGCACCAAAGTTCACAAGCATTTTGGTGGAATGCCCCTGCGCCCTCCCCACCCGCCTCCAGCCACCAAGCCAAGCAAATTCACCATAATTCACCCCCCAAAATATCCTGAATATGATATTTGATTTCGCAACATTCATCTCTACCCGTTCTTGCAAATTTCACCCAACATTTCAGGTACCTAAAATGGAGGTACTCATCTATATAAGCTGTATGTAAGGCCTATGTAAGGTAAAACCCAACCCCAAAATGGCCTTATAAGGTTCAGTACCTCCATTTTAGGTACCTGAAACTTTTGATGGAAAATTGGACCCCACTACGCAGTACTCCCCCATGGACAGGAGTACAAGACACTGTCTCGGTGGCAAGATCTGACGTGTGCTGCTATGGAGGGAGCTTCTTGGATGGGCACAGCTGAGTGTGGTCTGATGCCTCCGATACCCACCTGAATCCATCATCTATGCATATCCATGTGGCCAACCAGCCTAAGGATTTGTCCTCCAGACGGCAGTCAGGGGCCTTAGGGTGAAGGATGGCGGAGAGTTTACTTACCACGTATTCACCTGCAAAAAATTATATCCTTTCTATTTCAGCAAGGGTGTTATAGGATGAAATTCAATGAAGTTCACTTAGACCGAAAGAACTGTCAGTTGTTGAACGGGGGTGATGAATATCTACTCTTAGGGTAGAACAATCGTCTTGAACATATTCAGAAGCTTGAGAAAGGATTCAGAGACACGACTCTTTAGGCTAAGAGTTTTTTGACACCAAAATTACTCTACTTCTGTTCCTAAGCAACATTTTTCCTTGGCAGTATCATGAATTGATTCGAAGATCGCCAGACTTCACCATTTTTTAGCTGGCAGTAACCAGTATTACCTTTGCTGCATGAAAGGTCCAGCATGCCAACGGAGTACTTCTTGATCCATCCCAATTGGACGAGACGTGAAGAGACCAGGCGGAACAAAACGTTACTTGGTTTGCAACAAAAAATGCCACCTGGGTCAAGCTTTTGGGATGTCATTGTGGCATATGCAGATGTAAATCCAGGCATCCTAGACCAGCATCCGACGAGATTTTGTGCCAGTAATCGCTGATGCGCAGAGAAACAAACATCTTTTGTTTTGCAACCTCCATGTCCAGTCAAGGTTCCATTTTTGATCATTTTGGAAGGAGTGTCTTGTTGTGTTTATATCCTACCCTCCCCCATGTTTTTAAAGGATGTGTGTGATTGTCCTTGAGGATATCAATACCCCCAAGGTAAAGATGCGTCATAAATTCTCAGGATCATCGCCCCAAAGATCATCAACCAGAGCAACCAGGCAATGCGTGTGAAGAGCCAACTGCTAGATGAAACAAACAGCTTGCAGAGGTAGCATTCCTGCACATTGAAGGGGGTTGGTTGGTTGGAGTCCTGGACAGGGGTTGTGAGATTTTTTAAGGAGCTGAGGGTACAGCTACATTTCTGTGCATGGTTATTTGGCACCACTAACTTCACACAAGGGAAAAACAATTCGGCAAAAGTTCGGTTGCACCTGCTGGATCTTTGCTGTGACTTCATAGCCGTCGGTTCAGATGGAGGCCGGCTCCATCTTTTTGAGCAACCAATTTTTGGGCATGGGAGGTATAAGAAGAACTTTCCATGTCATCTGAATCATTTGTAGCTCCACAATAGCTTACCTTGCTATTGACCTGACCTTAACGACCTGAATATAATCGGCCAGATGTCGTGATGGGAATGATGGTTCCAATGATCCAATTGATACAGTTTCAAATTTCATCTTCGTTATGGCCAACAGCCCTTCGATTTTGAGAAAAAATATATGAGAAAAAAATGCAACCATCACCATCATAGGCACCCTTTGTTCCGTCTTCCCCCCCTAAAAGACAAAAACGCCCAACTGCAGCTGTCAAAAGATCCCCAAACCTTTCCAGTTGACAGGGGCCAAAAACTCAACAAAAAAAAAACTACCTGAAAAGTCCACCCTAAAATGGGGGGTGAAACCCAGCCAATTAGTTTTCGGAGGAGCGAGTTTGTGGGGTGTTTTTTTTGATAGATGAGGTTTGTATCTCATCCAGATCATTTAGTTCGAATGGCCTGGCTTTGTGCAGGCGGGGTCTGCGGGGGATGTTTGGTTGATTTTTTGTTGGTTTTTTGGTGTTTTTCACGAAACACCTTTGGTTGAGGAAGTTGAAACATTTTTGTTTGAGCCTTGGAAATCTCATTTTTTCAAATATTTGGAACATGTTTGCTAAGACATGTTTAGACATAGTGACAGAGCCTGCAGAGGGACAGAGGCAATGCGCCGCAGCATCCGCGTCGGGTGCACATGGTGCATGCAATGAAAGTGAAAAGTGAAAGTGACACATATCGATACATCAAGTTTTAAGTCAAGCTCCTAAGCTCTTGTCTAAAACGAGGCAAAACATGCCGCATGTTTCCTTTGGAGCTCAGGTATGGCACTGATCTTCTGGGATTTGCTTACCATTCCATTGTCTTTGGCCAATGCCACTGAAGATACACAGAACTTTCTGGTCATGGTGAGTTGCTCGGTGGCATTTGGGCTGTACTTCTTGAGATCTATCAAGGAATTGCAGTTGCAACAGTTGAGCTTGAAGAGGGGATAGTCCTCACCTTCGAACTCGAAGGAAAAGTTTAAGCTTTTCATAGGAAGAGTGTTGATACCAGCCACAGGTCATTTTACAGTTTGGTACTGGCTCTTCGACCTATTCTACAACTTCTTCACTGGCTATGACACTGGTGCAGGGATTGAAATGACTCTTGTATGTATTCAGCAGAGCATTTGCTCCCCCCTGGCAGTTTAATTGATGTTACAGGATCTAGTAGCAAGGGGTGTGGATGCAAACCCGGGTGTCAAAAGCAAAAATCACAGTCCATGTTGTTGTTGTTGTTGTTGTTGTTGTTGTTGTTGTGGTTGTGGTTGTGGTTGTGGTTGTGGTTGTTGTTGTTGTTGTCGTCGTCGTCGTCGTCGTCGTCGTCGTCGTCGTCGTTGTCGTTGTCGTTGTCGTTGTCGTTGTTGTTGTTGTTGTTGTTGTTGTTGTTGTTGTTGTTGTTGCAGGCGTCCTTCGATGATTGCACGAAATTATATTCGAACATGGCTGCTGCCTGACACCATTTTGGTTACTTGACTGCAGCGATGTTAGAACACCGACATGGAGGTGTTACACATGGTTGAAAATTAACATGGAATCCATTTTTTGAAGGCTTGGAAGAGTGATGTTGATGTCCCTTTTGAAAACAGGTGAATTTTTTTCCATGATTTTCAGCTTCCATCCGTTGATTTTCCAAAATCTGCACAGATAATTCCATCCAAAAAAAACATGTCCAATCCATAAATGACAACAAACCTATATGAAAATGGTATGGATTTTTTTTGCTGTAAAAAAGACCTATCATGGTTACCTCACCTTCCGTGAGGTTTTGGTGGAGGGGGTGATCAAACTTTTAGAGTTGGTAGCTGCCACGGGCTCGGAGGACAGGGAGTTTTCGGGTCGATATTTGTGGATGGAGCACCCATCAACTGATCAAAAAAAACCCAGCAGCCACTAGAAACAACAACAACAACAACAACAACAACAACAACAACAACAACAACAACAACAACAACAACAACAACAACAACACAACCACAACCACAACCACAACCACAACGACAACAACAACAACAACCACAACCACAACGACAACAACAACAACAACAACAACAACAACCACAACGACAACGACAACAACGACAACGACGACGACCACGACGACGACGACAACGACAACGACGACGACAACGACGACGACGACGACGACAAGGAAAAAACTGGGTGATAGCGGTGGGAAAGGAAGTGTTGAATGGGAATTCGTAAAATTTTTTGATGGGAAATCTGACTGGTGCTGATCTTGTAGAAATGAGGGAATGAGTCCAATTTTTACTCAGAGATATGGGTTAGTTTGGAAAGTCTCGACTAAACTCCAGCCAGTTAAATTGGGCATTGGGGTTGCCATAGCCAAAAAAACAACTGCCAGGATGAACAGAAAAGGATTAGAATTGAAGTTGTTGCCGAATGAAGATCCCCCCTAAAAGTTTCTGCCTGGAAATGGAAACATGTAAAAAGCATCAAATTGTGTGTTTCCATGTGTGCGTACTTTTCATTACTTTTCTATTGTGAATATGGATGATGAACGGATGTAGTATGTTTATTGGGAATCATCATCCCTAATGAATCCCTATATGAGACATATTGGATGGTGTAGTACTTCCAGTTGCGAATACACTAGGATCCCAGCAATATGATGTCCATCATAAAGCGTGGTTTTTTCCCATCCTTCAGGATCTGAGTTCGGTGAAGGTGCTCCGTGCCATACGTGTTCTTCGCTTCTTACGCCTGCTGCGAGTGCAGAAGATTTCTCGAATGATCGTCACTTTTGGATGAATTTCAAGAAATTGGGGGGTGAAAAGGATGTGGGTGTCATTGTATTATTATGGGATATTATGGGCAAATCATTCAAAATCACCATACTTTTGTATTGTTTGGTTCCCCCAATATGGGCACCCTCCAGGAAACTAGCATATCCCACCTTGGGAAAAAGGGAAAATAGTCTTCAAAAGTGCCTGGGGATATGTTAATTTCCAGGAAGGTAATCAGGGTTCCAGTCCAATCGACCCCCCCAAAGGAATCCCAGCTAAACAAATTGTGTCACGACCAACTTGGTTTTAACTGCCGTGGTTTGGAACGTCATTTTTTTCTGCAGATGATACAAGGTAGTTGGCAAGTTGTTTTGGGTCGTGTTATTGTAAGAACACTCCAAGCTTGAGTTGGAACTGCTGGCATTTGTTTTGTTGAAGTTACACCTTGTTTAGTGAAATCTCGGGAGAGGCTTGTGGGAACCTCACCCCGCAAAATCGCGGTGAAATGGTTGGTTGGAAGACATGTGCATTGGTTAATCGGATTTCGACCCAAAGATTTGAGTTCAAAGGACCGGAAGCAACAATGTCAGTGTTTGTTTGAGGGAAGTTCTTCCAAACTGAATCAAACTGTGAACTAGAAACTAGTTGGTGGCTTCAAGAATTATGTATTTGATCACTCCAATTTTTTTGATGACAGATCATATTCACCTATGAGTCATTTTCCATGTGTTTTTTGTCAGGTCTAAAGGTGGGGATAGTTGGGGATTTTGGAAGATAATGATTTTTATGTTTGATAGCTTTTGAGGATTTTTGCCGGGTGCAAAAAAATAAAAAACTGCTTTCCTTAAGGAAGTCATGATGAAACATTTCACTTCACTGACGTT
Organism: Breviolum minutum Mf 1.05b.01; assembly: GCA_000507305.1. Lineage (NCBI taxonomy): Eukaryota > Dinophyceae > Suessiales > Symbiodiniaceae > Breviolum > Breviolum minutum. Next base: position 105,786 of record DF240254.1, read on the forward strand.
TTGGCTCTCGGTGACTCGGTGTTGTTTTAAAAGGGAGCGCTTAGGGAAGGGGAAGATGTCGTTGTTTTTGAAGTTTAAAAGGTACTGGAAAATGATAGTGAGGAAATTCCATTGCTATCCTAGGTTGGCAAAGAGTTCTTTTTTGCAATTTGCTTTGGTAAGGTTTCTTTTTGGTCAAAAATGGTGCAAAATTGCGCCCTGAACGCTTCAAGCGTTTAAATTTTAGATACAAAAGTCGAGGCAGAACAAGCGGAAGCATTGAATTTTTGTGGCCTTATGTAGAATATTATGAAGGAAGCACACTCCAGGGAGAAATAATTCTTACCCCACAAGAGATCAAGGGATGTTTCTCCACGCAAATCCAACGACTCGAAGAATTTCATCAGGGTCAATTTTCCTGTGCATACGAAATCTGTGTCTCGGCCAGATGCGCCGGCAATTTTGGATGTTGATTTTTTTGTAAACCAACGAGTGAGCATGGCAATGCGGCAATGCTTCTTGTTTTGCTCAGGTCAAAATTGCTTCTGGTATTATTTTCATTTTGGTGGCCCCTTGGATTTCCATTGAAACGTTTTTTGGGAGATCACTTTCTCCCACTCCCATCCGTTGCGTCCACTTCTCTTTCTTTTGTTGAAGTGGGATAAAGTGTTCAAAGTAGTTTCCACCCTTTTCACCATCTCTTGCTTTTTCCATGCACATTTTGGCATCACAAGAAAAAGCTCCCTTCAGATTGACACCTGCAAAACATAGAGAAGAAACACCAAACAGGCAAAGAAAAACAACACCGATGTTTGATTTTTTCAAATAGTGTTGAATGTTTTTGGTGCCCCCCACCCCCCCCCCACACAAAAAAAAACGAAAGATAATAAATAGATCAATAATTGAAGAAAACACCCATCCTCCCTGCAGGTGAATCACTACTTGGCCATCTTATTCATGGTGATAGGTCATCAAGGTTTGGAAAGTGGAGGTCCCAATTGGTTGGAGAAATATGAGGCAGTGGAGCCTTGGATATAGGGAAATTGATGGCAGCTCCCCCTGGAAAAGTTGAAGGATTTGTAAATTCCAATGGGTTGGTTGGAAGATGATGGGTTTCCTATTGAAATGTGTAGTCCCCTGAAACCAACATAGCACTTAGCACCCAAAAATGGATGGCTTTTCCAGACAAGCCTTTCCTCTTTGGGATGGGGCCTATTTTCAGGGGCGATGGCTGTTTGTTGTTTCAGGAAATTTTTCCCTGGACAAGTTGAACGGATTTTTGTTTTTTGAAAAATTCCAATGTTTGGAATGAAGATGTTGGAGAAGATGATGTGTTTCCTATTGAAATATACAGTCCCTTTTTTGGGCACGTGACATGTTCGTTTTCGGGGGGTGTACGTTGAGTGTTTGTTGAAACCTGGATGTTGTTAGATGAGTGAATGAAGTATTTTTTGGGATACCTTGGGGGTTGCGACTATTACAATTTCCAGGTTCATTTGGGGAGCTCATTCTATTCTACTAGAATTATGTGCGTTTTTCAAGGTACAGTATCTCATAATTGGGGCTGTTCCCCCCTTCCAGTACCAAATGAAGGTTTATTGGAATTCCCCTAAAAATATCCATATCCTGATAGTGACTCTTACTTGGAAGGGAGGAAGTCCCCTAATAAATACCTGTCAGGTCCTTTTTGCTCAGGTTGAGTGTTCGTGACCAAAAGGAACCAGTGATCCTCGGGGAAAATGGTCTGAACCCATCTGCTCGACTCCTAAGGACTTTGGATTTTGGGATACCTACGTCACTTGGCAAGTCACACCTTCATCTCTTGTTGGTGAACCCGGGACCCCCCCGAAAGAATTGATGACATCTACCATTACACAAAAACGCACCAAAAAAAAAGTTCGCGGTAGATTTCTGTGTTTTTCCCCCAAAAAAAATTGAAGTAGCCAAAATCAGTTGATGTTCGTTGAAGTCTCGGCGAAGTCTCAGGCGATTTCCTTGCACTGGAGCTTGACGCAATTCACTCCTTCAACCAACAATGTGGGACCCATCAGTGTCCCTGAGAGATTGCAACTTGGAGCACAGAACCTTAAGCAAGACTGCAAATAAACAACCCTGCATGTGGTATTGTGCATAGGGTCACTTTGTGGACGTCAATCATGAGCAGAACCTCCAACTTTCTGCGCTGTTTTTTCCTGATTCTGCCAAAGCCAGTTTGTTCAAAACTCCCTTCCAACACATAGAAAACTCATTTCACACTCTCCCCATTTTTTTCAAACAGAAACACAAGATCTTCCATCTTCCTCAATTTTTCAACCTTCAGAATCCATCAATTTTCATCAAAGGTTTGCCATTGGTGTGGTGCTAGTTGCGTTGGCACTGTTCTCATCCTTCCTTAGCTCCATCACCAATGCAGTGAATGCTCTCCGTTCGGTTCGACGCAGTTCTGCTTCTCAAGAGGTCGCAACTTGTTTTGGGTCGGACCGGATTCGGTGAGTGTGGAGTCAACTGCTGTAATTTTTGGGAGTGTGCAACTTGAAGGTTCACCTCAAAAATAGAGAGTTTGAAGAGAAGATTCCCGTAGATACTGTACTCGGTTTCATGGTCGATAATAAATTTGTGCACTTCATGTTGTGCGTTACCAGACTTGACATGATTTAATCATATGAGATGCATCCCTCTCGAGAGGGATGTAGCATGATGTAGCAATCTGAAGGTGCTCACTGCTTTTTTCCGAAAAGGCTCAATTGCGGCAATTCTTCAATGAGCGGAATTTGCCAGCAGCCCTTCTTGCACAAGTGAAGGTTGGCGCGGATTGCTTGGGGGAAAAAGGGGGTACAGTATCTCATCTCCATGCACCAGTATTTGCAGCCCTTGGCATTTCAAGAAGACTTATTCAAAATGTTCAAACATCCAAATCATTGATCATATTATCTACTAATCATACCAATCATTGATCATCCTTACATACTCACAATGAACTTTCGGACATAGACTCTTATGGAAAACTCGACCTTTGTTGCATCAATTGTTGTTTGCTAAGCAACACTTCCCGCGGAAAATCCATTTTCCGAAGGCGTTCATGACGGTGCGTGTGCCAGCCATCCAACGTATGCGGGAAACGGACGTGAAGTTGTTGTTGGAGCTGCCTGAAGCATTGAAGCGGAGGACCCTTGGGAGACAGCTGGGAGGAGTAGATGTTTGGACAGAGATGGGACCCAGGTCTTTATATTTTTCGTGTTCATTTGGAAGTTGCAGGTAGACATGCCACTTACTTGAGTTGTTCCAAAATTGATCAAAATTGCCTAGAGACGTCACGCAAGTGACTTAAAAGCACACCTTTAGATGCACATGTCATATCATTCCGTGATATCACGTCGCATTCTGATACTTAAAGGGTGAAACATTTCATCAGGAGAAGCGGGTTGTCATGTCAAAACATAAAGCTTGGACAGGCTTCACAGCGAAATGTACTTGCAGCATATCATGGAATTGCCATGGTGGCCAGCACCTTGGATTTTGCATATTATGAAACTCAGAAATATGGGAGGATTAAAGGGCCCAAGATGGAGAAAAAATGTTCCTGGATTTTCTTGCAAATAATGAGGTCTTCGTGTTTTATACGTAGAGAAAGGTTAGAAGATTCTGCTAATCGTCTTCAACGGTGCTGACCACGAGAGATGTTGTTTCCAGTTGGTTGGTGGATTTGATCCGTGGAATGCGATGCACCCTTGTTTGGATGATTTTCGGACTTGATGAACTCAGAATTCTATAAATTAATCAGCACTAGTCTCATCCGCAAATGAAAAAACTGGAACACCTCATTTTTACCATTGTGATTTGAAACTACTTTTTAGACCCAGGGCTTCATTGCCAGTCATTCAGAATCTTGTCTGCAGCTTGAGACTTTTGAGTAGTTTGATGTTTCTTGTCCTAAGATAGCAGGAGATGGAAGATGATAGTATCATGTTTTAGGACTCACCCCGACAGATGTGTCCCTTCCAATAGTAGCTCAGTCCGGTCCTTATTTGTCGGCAGGCAACGAAGAGAATGGTTTGACACCAGCACTGGATGCCAAAAGAGTTGACTACAGTGATCCATTTGTATTTGGTCCAGAATTTGCCATTGATACCCTCCAGGGAACTAACATATCCCCCAAAAAATGGCATTTTGAAGATGATTTTCCTTTTCCCAAGGTGGGATATGTTAATTCCCTGGAGGGTAAAAATTCCTCTAATACTTATCATGAATCTTTCGATCTTTCCATTCTTGTTGGTGGCATCTTGCCACCCTTCCACTATCTCGGATTCCCAGATGGCGATCTGGGCACCGGATTTTTTTACGCAAAGCTGAGGATTTTGTGGAAAAAGTTTGCCACACAGCTACCACCGAAATGTTGGCATCTCCAGGCGTTGACATTTTTGTGCCGAGCTTAATGGGGGAAAGCAAAAGAGCTTCGGGATGGGTTGATCATCCAAGATCTCAGTAAATAGATCTGAGACGAGACAATCTTTGGTGGTTATTGAAATTGGGAGAATCAGCAGGATCATGCCCAAGTTTGTAGTGATTTAGTGATATTTAGTGGACAATTTCTCAGGGCTTACATTTTTTTTTGGATCCCCCCAAAGATTTGTTGAGATTTTTAACCAAAATCACTTAGAAACAATGAAACGACCTTCCAGGGAGATTCGTGGTGTTAGCTCGCCATTCTCCAAGGTGCCAGATCAGAATTGCATCTTGTCAGAAAATTTGGCGTCTAAAAAAACCGCCGGGCCTTCCCCCCCCCCCCCAAAAAAAAAATATCGAAATTTATTGGGGCGATTTTTTTTGGGGGAGATATTTTTTTTCCCAAAAAAGGGGGGGGTTGAAGAGACATCCATTTAAAGAGCACTTTGATGCCATTTTTGATTGTTTTGTGTGTATTTCGAGGTGCGGGCGCTATTGTGCCCATGGATGAGGGTTCCTTGGAGACAAAAAACGCAGCAAGAAGATATTTGAGGGTGATATACTAAAGATATCCTTACCCTATTAGAAAGATAGATAAGTGGATAGATAAATAGATATAATTATATATATGTTCTGCTAAAGGATACGTAAAAAAGAAGCAAAAACAAATTAACCAAAGGCTGAACATTACGTGATTTTTGCTGTGCGTGCTGAAAGTGTGCCTTTATCGAATCGGTCCACGAAATGAGGTTTGATTTACACGCATCGGGAGGTCTTCAATAAACACAGTCACAGACGCTTTGAAGGAGATGCAGGTGTTGCAACTTGTTTGCATCGAATCCATCGCTGAATCCAACTCAACTCGTGGCTTACCTAGAGGGAAGCAATTGTAAAAGCCATTTGAATGCAAAACAGTTTTGGACAATCAGGTAGTTCAAGAGTACACGAAAGTAATGGTGATGGTGATGTTGATTTTTGATGATGAAGTCGTTGTTGATGATGCAGATGTGGATGCGCATGCTGAATGTTGCCAGTGGCGGTGCGATTAAGAATTTATCTCCCGAACTTCCAAATAAACAAACCCAGACATAGGACCAGCCATTTTTGAATTTGCCTGTTTTTGTGCAATGGTTTCTTACACCTCTGAAGAATAACATAGACGAACAGAATCATGGAGGTTTGGTTCAGATCATTTTCCTTTCTAAACGGGTGATTTGTAGATTTCAGCGATTCTTCCAGGGTGCAACAACACCTATCAATAGGAATTCTATATCCCACTCGAAACACCCTGAGAGTCTGCCATGAGATGACCAGGTATCGATTCGACGCTTGGCGATTTTGTTTAGCTGGGAGTGTGGGCAAAGATTTCTGGAAGCTTTGATATATAGGGCAAAAGTTTTCAAATACAGTATTTATGATATGTGACATAATATGTATATCATGCTTATGTTAGTTTTCGTATCATGTACATAGATATTGGTCAATTCTTCAATTTTGTCAGACAATTCGGAATATATCGTCAGTAGCGGTAGCAGTAGAAGTAGTAGCAGCAGTAGTAGTAGTGTAAATTCGAATACGAGTACGAGTAAAACGAGGTTTGGGCGCGCTCCAATAATTGATGATATTTGATGAAACAGACCAGCACTCACAGGCCTTCATATTTTTGTGCCACACTCGCAGAAACTCTTCATGAATATGTTGAAACTTGGGAAGTTCCCCCCAAAAAGATAGCAAATTGGAGTAGTATTCCGAATTTACAACTGGTGAATCATCTTATTACCATACTGCTCTAGTAAACCAGATGGTAGTTGCTCTTCGTTGTACCTTAGGCCCCTACCAACTCGTCGCAGATGTTGGCTCCTTGTCGGCAAGGATTCGGCCCAGTTTTAGGACAAAGATAGGATTGCCTTCAAAGATGAAGGACAAACAAAAAACAATCTATGGAAACCAAATTGGTTCATTGATTTCGTTGTTTCCCATGTTTTTGAGAGATATCTATGTGTTTCCTTCCATTCTTCTGACATGTGATCCTAATATGTAATCACATCTACTTCTGAGGATCAAATACTATAATCTCCCAAGTCTTATGGCGGCTACAGCTGCTACAGGTCTTTGGGCGAGATGGAAGTATCGAGGTCATTTGACCTCAGGAGTCACATGTCGCTTGGCTTCTTGACGTGCTGTGGAATACGTGGACTGATTAGACTGCATCAAGAAATGCATACATATGCATTGGGAAACGGATATATGATATATATATATATATTATATATATTTACATACACACCAAAAAAATCATTGTTCAGTTACAGAAATGTGTTGAAAGGAGAAGGTTTGAAAGTTAGGTCAAAGTGCCCCCTCCCCCCGCGACATCATGTGACATCCCCCAGTGAGCCCCTGGAAACAGTAGCATGGCATGGCTATAGGGTATGTTTACGAACCATTTTGCCCCCAAAAAATTCGATGTTTCTTTTGAAAAAAGTTGTTGTTAACCAATCAACCCATCTCCCTCCCTCCCCCAAACAAAAAAAAAGCCTTCCAGCAAGAGCTGGTTTAACTAAACCTAAAACGGATGCTGCATTGACCCTGAACCCTGTATGCAATTTTTGAGGTCCATATCTTTTCATCAGTGCAGAAAGTTTTTCCGATGTGGCCATCACCTGTGGAGGCGCAAAAGGGGATGCGAAGATCCAGGGATCGGAAAGGGAAATCTTATGAACAAAAGATACTAAAAGCCATTTTGGAAAAAGATATATCAAAGGAATATTTACGGTACATCTTCTGAATGGCTTGAAGAAGAGGTTTTAGGATGATGGAATGAATCAATTGGAAAAAAAACGAATTAAAAAAACTCACGGGATTGACCAAATCACAACTCCTTCAACTAACAGCACAACGAAACCCCCGGGCTTCCGACGTTTGCACGACTCAAAGCGCATAATGAAAATCTCTAGCTGCCGAGGCTCGATGTTCAGATTCCTACAAATCTTTGGTTTGTTGCTCCTCGGCCAAAAAAAAAACAACGTGGGGTTTTTGATGGAAGCCGAAAAGAAGTGGGGCAACCCGCATCTGTCATGAAAAAGGTGGAGAAGTTCACATTGGATAAAGCAACGATGGGCATGACTTGAGGCATCATCTTGCCTTCACAGAATGAAGGCATGGAATATAAGTAGGGCATTAGCAATGCCTATACCTAAACCATCCCAAACCTATATACGTTGCATTTAGGTATTCGTTATATGCTGCCTGGTCCCTATGCGAATTCATCCGGGGAAATGGTCCAACTCTCCAGCCTTGAGGGGGTAATTTTCACCCCTGTGGACGGTTCCAATCGGAGCAAGGTATGTATCTCACATCGAGGATTTGATGGACAAGGGCCAAATGATACTTGGACCAAACCATCAAACCTCACCGTTGGGTTAGATGGTGTGCAGTGATTTGGGTGGCAAATGATGTGTGATGGTGTTTTTTCCATCAAAACCTTACGAAAATCCTGACAACAAGTTTGTAGTCACTATATCGTCAGTTTCCAGCAATGACATTTTAAAAAAAATTACACCAGCGTAGACCTCAAACAGTTTATAGTAAGCAAGTTTAGATTGAAACCTGTGATTTTGATTTCTGAATGTTTTGTTCTAGATGCGGCCACACCAACCAAGACCCACCCCCCACATGAAGGGAGACGACCATTTCAGAGCCCAAGAAGGCGGCCACACCAACCAACACCCACCCCCCATATGAAGGGAGACAACCGGAGACAACGGGAGACAAGACCACTTCAGAGCCCAAGAAGCCGACCACACCAACCAACACCAAGGCGGCCAGATCTAAAGTTGCATTAAGAACCCCAACAGTAAACTGTTTGGGGAAAGAGATGGCGGAAGCTCCAAGTTTATAGAAAAAATCAAGGAATCCATGTTTTCCCCCATTCATTCTCATTTCAAGTGTACTCTCTTGTACCTTCATGGGGGTTTCCGAAAATAGTGGTACCCCCCAAAATCATCCATTTTAATAAGGTTTTCCATTATTTTCACCATCCATTTTGGGGGAAAACCCACCATTTTCGGAAACATCCCCATGGAAACTTTGACACTTTGACATGGTTTCCAAAATGAAAAAAAAAACTCGTCTTCAGGAGCGACCTGCAAGGAGATTTGCAAGTCATCGATGACTTGAAGGTACGAGCAGAGTTCCGGGGCCTCGCGAAAAAAGAGTGTTTGGAGGATGTGGGTGTTTCCAAAAATAGGGGTACCCCAAAATAGATGGTTTATAATGGAAAACCCTATTAAAATTGATGATTTCGGGGTACCACTATTTTCGGAAACATCCATGTTGATGCCAGAAATAGTTGGTTTCCAAGATCGATGCCTCGGGAAAGATCCACCTCCTAACAGACACACCCCCAAAAAAAATCGAAAGTAGTACTGGGTAAGGATTACCTGGTTGAAAAAGGTGAGAAGAGATAGCATTTACAAGGCTGAAGTAGATCTATGGAATCCAAGGTGTGAAATTTTTATTTGAATTTTTGCAGAACTAGAGAGGATTAGGTATGTACATCTTGCTTCATCTCACAACACCCCCCTCGGCACCTTTTTCATGATATGTAGCAATGATCTGGGGTTGACTCAGCAGACTTCCCACCCCAAAAAAAAACCTGAGGTTTTTTATGGAGGTCACTGGACGTTCATCCGCTGTGTCGGTGACCTCACTCCTGATGGATCCACGAAGAATCCAAGACGAATCCAATGCCTGAGGCATTGTGAAATGTTCGTTCTGATGCCCTGATGCCATCGAGCTTCACATAGCTGAAAAAGCAGTTTTTAAAGTGGCGTAAAGGATGACTGATAGGCATTGACAGGCGATGAATGTGATGGGTTTTGTTGGTTTCAAGGTGAAAAAGAGCTGAAAGCCATCACTTTCCTTAGATGGCAGATGGTAATCAGAAGACTGTTGTCAACATCCAACTGAAAATGCCTTCCTTGTCGTTTGGAAAGGTCCATCACAAGAAAAAAACAGCATAGGGCAAGGGGACAGACAAACCTTGACATGACTGTGCTGTGCTGGCAGCTTCTTGGTGCAGATAGGTCCTATTGCCTATTGCAACCTGACGACTGTCATTGAAACAACCCTTGTTTTCAATGCCTGGACCTTGCCCAGCCTCAAGGCCTTCAGTGCTGGACATTCTGATTTTTAGAGAGAAACAGCTCTAGCAACAGATATTTTGAAAGATGATTCCCATGATTTTCAATGGATAACTCCGATATCCTCCACCCAGATTTGGGTGGGCGAATTGGAACTTACATTTTGTGGGATTATTTTTTGAAGATGAGATTTAAAGGTCTAGAGAGGCCCCTTCTATTTTGGATGTTCTATTTTGAAAAGATGTCAAAAGCTTCCCAGACCAAAGACTTGTACATGTCCAGCTCTGACTTCTTTGATGTCTCACGCGGCGCATCCCAAGACTTTTTTTCAAGCGACAAAAATGAATCCAAATGCATCGGCAGGAAGCGTCAAATATCACCACATCTCCTTTTTGTCAAACCTACCAGCGAAACCCTAGCAACACCTATGATTGAAGTCATCCCCCCACCATGTTGGCGTTACCTGTTCTTCCCCCACCCACAAAAAGAAGCGCAAACGAAACGCCGACAGCACTGTCGCAGGATGTGTCAAGGATCACCGATCGAGCATTTGGTGGTTCACAGAGGGTTCCTCTCTCAGCTTATCAGTAAAGGGACTGACTGATTTGGCACCTTCGGACCTTGTGCAAAGTTGTACAAGATTCTTTATGACAAAGCCCAAGCAGATCTGATGGGATGTTCATTTTAAATACTCGCCTCCATGTCATTGTCAAAGCTCCTTTCGGTTTCTTGTCTTTGCTTCTTTTGTCTTTTCAAGTCAAGTGGGTGCAATGAATTATGTGTTTCTTTTGATATCTCAGAAATTACTAGGAGAAGCCACAATGAAGTCAATGAAGTCATCCAAACATTGTGACCTTTTCGAGGTTGAGATGTTAAGGGATCTCCTATCAACCTTGTCTCAGAGCGTATTGATTGCGGTGGTCTCGTGTGCAACTTAATCCGTTGTTTTTTTACCGCGTTTACAATCAGTGTTGATTGTTTAAGATTTTGTACTTCTCATGGAAGTGGGACATGTTGGATCATTATGGTGCTGTTTTTTTGTGCCATGAGAAATCCTTTCCGGGCAACCAAAAACGTGGACTTTAAACACATCGGCTGCAGCTTGGCAAATCAGATTCTCAGCGAACAGAATCCTACAAGTTAAACGCAGAGATGGGGATGCAGCAGCTTGATTCTGATCAAGGAAAAAAAGCTCAGAAGTCTACTGCATGTGAATTTCCATTGTCTTTGGCAGGGTGATTTCTTTGCTTGGGGTTTCAGAAAAGTCGAAGACTTGCATCACCAAATCATGCAAATCATGCATCAGATGTAGCATTGTCGCTCTATGAGCTAGAGATGCCATAATGCTGGCCTTGCTTTGAGGCTGGATCCATGTGTGATCACGTGTGTATTTTTTGAACCGCGTTGGGGTAGTGGAGCTGCCTTGTGATTAGGCTGATTCTTTGGCACGACTATCATATGATGTCAATGGATACTGTTGATGGTTCAGAAATCCTGCGAAAACCCACCTGGGATGTTTAAAAAAAACCTGTAAATGATGGGATAAAAACTACCAACTAACCTCAGCTGGTGAAGGCCACATTTCTTCCACCATCAACAGGTATCATGGGATGCGGACCGTCAGGTATGGACCTGCATGAGCCAACGGCAGAGCAGCCTGATACGCCTGATACTTTCGGTGCTTCCTTTTGCTAAGGCGGCCAAACTGCTACAAGCCAAGTTCCCGGGGATTTGCTAAGTTTTGAATCTCCAGGAGTGCATCATGATATGAGTTTGGGGTATGGTTGGGCATTATGAACTAAGGAGTGATATTATTAATGAACAAAATCCTGCACCAGTCGAACCTTTTTGAAGATGAAATATTGGATATCACCTGTTTTATCTCAGATATTACAATTAGCATAATATCTCTGATGAGTTTTCTTCCATGGCAGCTGGATGCTCCGGGTTTGTTCATCACCACCTTCCGATCAGGCCTTTGTTGGTACAGTGCACTTCGATTTGGAAATTGCACCGTCATGCGCCGAGGGAGGCACTGTTGTTTTGACGTATCTCGGAGGAGGAGTTTTGGCAGGTGAATGATCACCACCTTTTACAACTGTCCGGCACCAATTGGAGAGAAATTTCAGTAGCCTCCGATTGTGTTTCGTATGTTATATTAGTCCATGTTACTCCAGATCTGTTTCTGGATGGCTAGCATCACATCGCAGGGTGTTCATGTTGTCCTGAGGCATCCAGGTTGTCGTCCATCACCATGGTTCCCTGCATATTTACTGCAGAGCGATGCACGCAATGGCAACGCCACGGTATTCTATGGGTGGAGCTCGAATGTTACCTGGAAACCAATGGATTTTTTCATCACGACTTGAGACAAGTTCTCAGATGGTTTTCTCACATGTATAATAAGTATCTACACGCGGAAAATGGTTTGCGAACGGCATATTTGCGGGTGACACAAATATAGTTACATATTTCTATATATATATATATAAAACACATTTGTAGGTTAATTACTGTATATCAAAAGTCACTCACCTGCGTCATGGTCACCCAGGATGGATGGACTCCTGCGGCAGGAGTCTCTCAGCTGGATGTGTGGCATTATCTTGTCACCATAGACATCCATATACCACTAGATATGACCCACACATATGACTCACGCTGATGTTTTATCAGATTGTGTCCTTTTTATTTTTGGCAGCCACCTTTTTTTTCCCCAGGTTCCTTTGGGAAGACTCACTTCTTACGGATGCTTGCGAGAGGAATGGTATGTGGACGGCGAGCGGGGCCGTGGCTACGATTACCTGCCTTCATGTGAAGCGATCGACTGTGTGGCTCAGATTTTTTCAGCGGTTGGATCGCCAAGCCGGAAGGAAAGTTATTCCGATCCACCTTGCTCCCCCGCATTGGACCCCCCTTTCCAAGTAGCTTCAGGTGCAAGTATTTCATCCACCTCTATGTATTTTGATGAATGTGATTTGATGAATTTGAAAATTTGAAAATGGCAACAACAACAAAAAAAAGAAGCGCACTGTTTTTTGATGCAAGGTTCTTGGGTGCTTGGTGTCAGATAGCAGCGTTTGCGACAAGACTCGCCTGGAATTGGGTGAGAATTGCTCGGTCCCATGCGATCAGGGTTTGGTTCTCAGTTGCAGCACACCTGGACTTGTTCAAAACAATTTGGACAGAAACGTTGGTCAGTACCACATCATCATCATCATCATCATCATCATCATCATCATCATCATCATCATCATCATCATCATCATCATCATCATCATGTTCTCAATAGTCAAATGACTCCAATATTATCATTGGTGATGTGTAGGCCCATATTTTTGCTTCACTTTTGTTTCTTCAGAAGCCGCCCTTTAGGTGCCGTTACGGTACTTTGCGACGCCCTAGCATGGCCAGAGCAGCGCACTGTTGAGTGCTTGGCCAAAATTGTCTATTGTGAATCTCGTTCGTCCATAAGAGGAAAATTCCAGGGGGTGCCCGTGTTCAAAGAAACTGGAAGGTCTCTGAGATGAAACACATCGGATGTGTAGGGAAAAAATGTAGGAAAATTATATAATATGATGGAAAAGTCTTCACTTCCAATATGGATCCGGAAAAAAAAAAACACCTTTTCGAGTGACCCTTGGGGGAGCTGTTGGTAGGTCTTGCCGCAACTGAGGACGAGCTGGCAAACACCACGCTGTCCAATGCAGACTGCGTTGATCGCAATTTGGTTGCAAGCAGTTCAGTAAAAAGAATGAACCGCTTCCATATGATTTGATTCAAAAAAATATCCTATGTATATCTTATCCTCTTATCCAAAAAAAAACGCTCATCTTCCACCTTCAACCTTGCCAATCTTCCATAATCTTCCCCCAAAAAATAGGGACCCAAGGGAAGGCTTGCCATTTTTTTTTAAACACCGAGGCAATGAGGGCACGACCTCCACCACAGTGCCACAATCGGAGCGTTACTTCAAGGGCTGTGCCGAGCTCATTCCCTTGGCGGGAACGGGAAGTTCCGTGGTCGCCGGGGCACCTCAGGTGGTGGTTAGTTGGTGGGTGGGTGGGTTGGTCGTTTTCAACTTATGGAAGATTTTTTTGGCAAAAACCTGGGGATAGATCGGAAGGAATGAAGAAGATGATAGGGGAAGACCAAAGAGATGGGAACAAAAATGATGAATGATAAACATGTGTGAGATTTTTGGGTGAAAAACTTTTTTTTTGATGAAGGGAAAGCAGGAAAGTCTCGCATTTCTCTTGGGATTTTGCTCGTGATGGCTATTTTTTGGCCGTTCCCAAGCCCCACTTCCGGAAACATCCTGATGCCGGCCTACTGTATTTTTGCCAGCTTAGGTTGGCATGCCAGAGAATCAAATGGTGCAGGAGCCTTACTATTTTCAGATAACTCTAGATTTTTGATGTTAGAACAATTGAAGAGTATGAACAACAAAATGTTGTGGGAATTGATTTTCAATTTTCACCTGTTTATGAGCTCATGTTGGATATTCGATATCCATTTCAATTTTGCATCTCCTTATGTGACACCCAATTGAAACTTGTCAAAATTGCTCAGGTCAGGCGCCTACTATTTCGAAATTGGAGTCCCAAATGGAGAGGCGACAGTTGGGAAATTCCATGGTGACAAAAAATGTAGAAAGCTGTGCTGAAAAACTGAGCTCCCAATAAGTGCACTATAGAAATGTTACACTGTTGTGATGGTTTCTGTTGGTGTTTTTCTTTTCCAAGTCTTGTTTGTAGAATTTGAAGGCATCAATTCTGGTCTGGTGTGTGTCTTTACTAACTGGAGATGTTTCAAGTACTGTTTCTGACCGGAATCATGGACCTTGGCACGTCTAATATACATATAATATACATATCCCCCTCAAAATAATGACATCAAAAATGGATAAACCAACCAAACAACTACGAATCCAACTGATTTTTTTCAGATTTCAGGTTTGCACTATCTTATGAGATTGTGAGGATGAACTGGGATTAATGATTTGCTGTATGCTAACGTATCATACCTGTAGTAGATCTCTCCTCGTCACTGAAGGCTAAGCGGCTAAGCAAATCTAGCAGTTGATTTCCAGGTGGCCGGATTCATCGATGCTTCCTGGGATGGTGAAACTCAATGGTACCTTGGTTACCCGAGGATAGGGATGGATGGGTTGAAGATGTACCTTTTTGGTGCTTTGAAAGTAGTGAAGTTGACATAGCTTTTTGTTCCAACAAAAAGGTTCTTAAAAAGTTAGAGCTTACTTCGGAGAAACACCATTTTTTGTTGGATTCTCCTCCATCGAGTCAGTCTTAAGGCTTTCCAGCAGCGCAGGCCAGTGAACCAATTTCCGGAAAAAAAAAGGAGGCTTGATTTGAAGCAGCTCTTCATATTTCAATGCTGATTTCCTGGCAAAATATTTCAATGTTGATTACCCCCCCCGAAAATTAACATGGAACCTGAAAATGAACTACTGGAAGAGGAGATTCCTATTAAAAACCATCCTTTTTAGGTTCCATGTTAATCTTCGGGGGGGTGTTGAAAATGTGCACCTCTTCTTTCTCTCAATTCAAATTGTGAATTCGAAGGCTCTGCTCCCGGGCATGTAGGCAGGGCGATAGCATGGACATCAGTGTTGTGTGAGTTTTCAAACACCGTTTTTTTCTCGCAGAAAATCGTGGTGAATTCAACTTGTGATCCATGAAATCCATCAAACTAGGCAACAAAAATCAGAAGAAAACTGTCATTTACACGCAATCTTCAGGCTTGGCAGTACGATTTCTATCAAAAGAAACGGCAGAGATCCGCTTTTCTTGGAATGGCATATGGGAAAATGGCCGGCAGATCGGGCGCCTTGGATGCATTTTGACTAAGAGGTTGGATCTACCCCCTACCCAGTGGTGACAAATGACGGTTTTTTTTCGGGGTTCCCTACTGAAAATGATGCCAGTCTGGTGGTGACGATGGCATCCTGGGGGGGTGTAGGATCCAAGGTGCAGGGTGTCTACCAGTACCAGTCGTTTGTGGTGGATGTTGGATATGTGCTGAGGTTCAGCCAATATTTGGTGGCAGTGGTTTTGGCTTTTGTATCTTGGTTCTGGAATTTAATTTAAGGATGGGATTGTCAAATATCCCAAGATAAAATCTTGGTTTTATGCAAAATTTTGTTGGTATCTACCGTACCCGCCGGTGTTTTTCCGTGGTTTTTATGTTGTTTTCTATGGTTTTTAATTTTTTTTAAATACAAAATTTGGGATGACTTAGGAAAGCTCATGGAGGATTCCAGCTGATTCCTGGCTCTTTCTACCACCTTCAGTTCTCTATGGACCTTTGACACGTGGTCGCTTTCCGGACCTTTGCCATTTTCCCTTAGAGTTTGAATCCATGGCACAGCCACCCGCAACTTGTCAAGCGGTGAATTGAAACTCGGGGAATGTGTTTTGGGAAGCTAATTGTATGAACCCAGGGTATGATTCGGGTATGATGGGAATAAACTCCTGGGAGCTAACATATCCCCTGAAAAGTCAATTTTGAAGATGATTTTCCTTTTTTTAAGGTGGGATATGTTAGTTCCCTAGAGGGTCCAGTATCACTTGAAAGCAAATCCACTCATGTCAAATCTGTACTTACATATATATATATATATATATACATATATACATATATATATATGTGAAAAATACATGTCAAAACACTGCCACTCCCACTGGAGTCGTTCTTTTTTTTCCGAAGTGTCCGAGGTGTGCCGCGATGGATTACGAGTTCTAGGCTCTCTGGAAGAATGTGCAGAAGCTGGATTTCACCTTGGCCTTCTGGCCGCCGGGGAGGCGGGTTCACTTCCAGGAAAACTGCCAGCAAAAAATGATGGTTCAATAATTCATGAAATAAAGAAGTGGTTTAAACCCATTGGAACCACAAACAATCCCAAAGTTTTCCCTCAAGTTGCAGGTGATTGCTGGCTACTTTGAAGGCTTTCCAGGTGAATGCTTTCTATGCAAGGAATGTGACCATGGCGAGCCTTGGTGAAGCATGTCAAATCATCATGGTTTCCTTATTAAACCTGTGGGAGTCGTAATTTCTGAATGTCTCAAAATTCAGGGAGCCTATAAAATCGACTGGAATCATGTAGTTGATATTTCTTGAGACCCCGGAGGGTAGAATAGAAATTGTACTTTTTCAGGGGTCCAAAGAATTTTTATTGTACCACCTGTTTGTCAAAAAATGAAGTTGACATAGATGTTGCATTTACATGTATGTATTGGACTCATACCCTCCCGGGAACGAACATATCCCATCCCAAGGCATGTTTGAAGATAATTTTCCTTTTCCAAAGGTGGCATATGTTAGTTCCCAGGGAGGAATAGATTTTAACAAATCCATTAGCTACATTGATTTTTGAATACAGGTTGCCTCGAATCCACTCTGGCCTCTTAGGACGTCTTCTGGAACAATGCTACGGCTCCCGCCGATTTGGCCACCCAGACTGTTCGTATCACGGCGTATGTTGTGTCACGTTTGGTTTTTTGTTTTTGTGTGTTTTGAGTGACAAATACAGTAGTTGAAATTTTTTTGTGCAGATTCATACAACAGACAAGGTAAAGATAGGTGGTTTTTTGGGGGGTTTCATGCTTTCACCTTTACACTGATTCAAGGTCAAGCCCCTTCAGCAGCAGCCCTATGCCGCAGATCACCAGCAGATGACCAGCAGGTGGAAAACAATGACACCGAGGCTGATGTGGTTTTGGAGGTTTTCTGAGTCTGATGGCTTTCAACCTAAGTTGGCTTATCATCATCAAAGGTCAGATGGTTTTGAATAGATCATTTGTTAGAAATTCACTTTGATGAGAGTGGAGTTTGGCTTTGGCCACCGGGGCCAAGAGACATTTGTTACAAGCAAAATATATCGGTCCATCGTATTCCGTCATTCATGTGCAAGGTTTTCTCCACTCCGGCTGAGTTCTACATGGGAGCATCGGCGTGTCCAGACGACTATGCGCCCATTTACAACGCATCGGTTTGTGAAACTCGGTTGGATGAGAAGAAAGCTATTGATAGTGGCAAGGATAAGAATAGTAGTGTGGAGATCTATTTGAATATGTACATATATATATATATTATCTGTACATATTAATGAGGGTGTCAAAAGTGGCGAAAATGGACCACTTTCAGAAGAGTAGTTGTGAAAGGATGCTGAGGAGGCCACGACGATGGCAGCCTTCGTTGCTAAGGAAGCTGCTGCGTTTGATTTGGGCTTGGGTTTCCAGACAGTCGCTACCGTCAGCCTACCCACATTACCATCGGATGGGGTGGCTTGGCATGGAATGCCAAATGAAAGAAGAGAATCTTGCATAGCACAGTGGTCTTCAGTAAACAAACACATTTTTAAAGTTTAAACATGTATGGCTGGAATTTGCCCACTTTTGCCATAGAATTCTATGCAATCTACTGTAATTACAGTTTGACTCCACTAGTTTTACCAATGTTTATTGGTTTTGCTTTCATCCACAACTATGAACCGTTTTTTTGGGGGGGGCTTGGATCCACACGTCAGGCTGTTCTTTGGCCTGCTGGCTGTTTCTACTGCCCACTCTGCGAGATGGCTCATTTGTTGCTAAATGACCCTCCACAACAAGGCGCGGAAAAGATGGAAACTATTGAAATATTCAAAGTTTCAGGGAATCTTTGGAGAAATCATGCAGATGAAAGTGTCGGGATGTGTCGGAGAATTTGGTTCCAAACATATGGGCGTTACATGCCATCACAAGCGTAAATGTATCGACATCAGTGCGAACTTGTTTCATTGTCAGATGGCAAGACCGTTGTGACAGTGTTGATGGAAGAAACTCTGCACCAGTTGCTAGCTAGTTTATCCGTCCCATTATTTTTAGGGTTTTATACATCCCTGGTGGTTGGCCGGATTTCTTCCATCAACATCAGGCAACAGCACCCAATCACTGGGATTTGAAGCAGATTCTACCCAGGCAGGGAGAGCTTTCCAGATTTGGGAATGGGCATCAAGGTCCAGTTTCTGAGGCTTCCATATGGCATAAAGAACCTGAAGAAATTGTCGATTTTGCTCGAAAATTCAACGATTTCATGGCCCAAACCATATGGTTAGTGGCTAGTTCTTTTTGGAGGTTTGAAGGATGGCTACTGTGGTTCTGGCTGGAGAGAACCACTTGATGATAGCCTTTCAATTTTTTACAAGTATACTAGGACAGTCTGCTGCCAGATCGTTTGCCATCATAGTTGGGTGCCCAAATATATCATCGCTTATCACAACTCTTTCCACCGAAGCAACATTGAAAAGATTGTGGAGGGTTTCTGATCAAATTACAACATCAGATGACGTCGCCTTTTTTCATTCAACATGTTCCATGCATTTGACGTTGCAGATGTGCAGGTCAATCCTGCTACGAGCACATGGTTGTTGTGCCAGAGTGTTGCGGAGCGGGTTGCGCTCGTTACGGGAAGTTTTTGCATGCTGGAAATGACGTGCTCCGGCAAATGAACATAGCTGGCTTGAAATCCCCCTTTCTCAGTGTAGGAACTACGCACTTACATGTACTTACATATATGTTGGTCATACATATTCATCGGAAATCCGACAATTCCGCCGTTTTTGGATGGGCATTGTGAGCGGTTTATGCGATTTTATGTCCCTCTTCACATGGAGAATCCACCCGAAAGGAGCGGCAAACGAGACTTCCTACAACACTTTCATGGCTTTGGACATTGCTGCTAAGCTGCTTTTTGTTGATTTGACAAACCTTGCGGCAAGTCAGATTTTTTTGGTTAAGATACATTTAGAATCATTTATATAGATAGATACTGTGTGTGTGCTGGCATTATGAAGTGTTGTTGTTGTTGTTGTTGTTGTTGTTGCTGTTGCTGTTGCTGTTGCTGTTGCTGCTGCTGTTGTTGTTTTTTCTTGTTCTTGTTTCTTGTTTCTTGTTGTCGTTCCATTGTGGTGGGGAGTTAAGTCTAACATTTCGCTGTGATTCAGTTTTTTTGGAAATCCCTCCCAACACAATCCTCGTGGAACGGTGATTTTCCAGGCCGGCCACAACCACGGCAAATGAGATCACCAGGGACCAGACAACAGTTTCGCAGGACGTTTTTTTTGTTCAGATGATGCCGTTTTTGGTCCACGGAGTCCAAGAGAATCTCGTCCCAAACATTTCATTGGTTGGAACCAATTGACTAGAAAGATGGTCCATGTTTTACATAGTTGTCCCCCAAAAAAAAGGCCAACTATATAAATCCGCTATGTATCTAATTTTTTGCCAATTTGAACGGGGCAAGAATCGCTAAGAAAGATTCTGACGCAAAACACGTATGCGCCACCATTGGCGCATGGGAGCTATGAAATGAAAGAAGTCCGGAAAAGTTTGGAAGAGGATGAGAGGTATGTATAGGCTTCACTTCTATTTAGAAGTGATCCCAGAAAAGGGAGCTGCAATCAAACAGCACCCACTTTGCAGGAGACTACCATGGAAAGCACCACACTGCCCATAGCAGCTGCCGTTTGGCTTCATAGCAGATCTTGGTTTTGTTTGTCAACAACATTCATGTTGCAGTTGGGGACGGCCATTTGGAGACCGCATGGCCAGTTTCTTCCCCCCGTTTTTCCAGGCTGGTATTGTTTACCTTGGAGATGTTCAATGTGAAGCCTGGTGGCAACTTGTGACGTCAACCACGGGTGGACAACTGATGTTTTTTTTGGGGGGGCGGGTGTTTACTCCCCGAAACCTGAGGACAATCCCTATGAAGTTGCTGTTGAGCTGGAATGGTGGCAGGATCCAAATATTTTGATACAAAGCACGGGCCTTAGAAAGGAACCAACCAATACAAAACGATACTCCTAGCTTTCACTATTCATGTTTAAAGAGGCAAGAGGCAAGAGTCGAAGGACGAGGTCTTGCAACACATTGATGTTGATAAAACCGTTCCCAAAAAAGATGGGAAGTGGACAGTAGTGGACATGACATGTGTTTTTTTCTTGAGAAAATTCGGCTCATTACCACTGTTGCCAACCAAGTTGGTGGTGGTGTGGCTACTTGCGGCCTTGCTTCCGTCCAATGCTCAGACGTCTCGTCGGTCACGTCCCGACGATGTCCGATCCACCGGTTTCTGTCTCCGAAGTCCCAGAAGCTGAGGCATGCCTCTGGTTTTGGGGCATTTGCCATCGTTGCTGCAACTGTTTTTTTGGCAGCATTTACTAAACTAAATTTGTTTAGATTTATATACTCGCACTCGTACATATGTGTATATTTATATAGATATATATGTTTTTTTCTTGGTGTCTAGTTACATTGAACTAAAATGTAACCGTCCAAGCCATCCAAAACATAGTAAATGTATATTATAAATGTATATATATATATATGTACATATGTAAATGAATATCTACCTTTTGAAATCTACCGCTAGAGATGGAAGTTCTCTCAGCTATTTTTAGATGACCTGAAAAACGGTTCTCCATCACCTAAGGCGTTCAGCGGATTTTCTGTTGCTGTAGGAAGCTCCTTTGGTGGCACAAAGACCGAAACAAAGGGGTTCTCAAAAAAAAACTCAGGGTATGTGACTTGAATTTGGAAACATCTACATGTTTACAACATGTTTACAAGGGTAAAAAAGTAGATGTTGGTGAAATTCAAGGGTCAGTGCTGCTCCCTAAAACCGTCAGAGCAAACGCTCTGAAAAGAGGGTTTGTTTTAACCCAAAAGGAAAGCAGTCTTCCAACCATACATGTTCAGGGGCGAAAATGTTCGTTTTAGGGGGTGTAGTCCGCTTATATGAAACGTTATCACAATCGCATACCCAATCCAAGTAGGATGCAAGAATGACAGTGTATGACATATGAGAGGTGTAAATGTTATACTACTAGTAGCTTGTATATGTATATATTTGCATACATAATATTACTTTGTATTGTTGTGTGTGTGTGTGTTCTTGATTTGCCCAATTCCATATGACCAAACACAGTTTTTTGAAAATATCATCACACTGTGTGAGGAAGCCGGAAGAGCCAGTGGTGCAGGCAGACCAAGATGAAGACGAAGTGATTTTCTTCCATCCACCGCCTGGTTGGAAACCCACGAAAGTGCCAGGCCTCGTTTTATAGCCGAATTCCAAACCCAAGCGCGACGAAAAAAGGACATGCCAGGCATGGTGACATGAACTGAAGGTTGAAGCCGACCAAAATCGTCGCCCCTTGACCTTGGATCATCTTGGAGCATTTTGGCTTCCAAAAGCCTGGCTGGAGGGTGTTGCTGGAGGGTGGTGTCCAAGGTGCCTGTTCACGGACTTGGAGTGGTGTTGTCGAAGGTGCCTTGCTGGAGGATGTCGCTGGAGACTGGCGCTGTGATCTCTTATGTCTCAAAGGAGACTTCGGTGGAGTGCCATTTTTTCCCCAAGCAGCTCGACCGGCGGGGAGTGAAAAAAAAGAACGTGTGTGTCCAGCAACGTTCACTTTTGTTGTACCTTGGCATTCAAAAGAAAAACAAAATAGCAATGATAGCCGTATTTGCTTTCAGTCATGTTAACATGTATTCAGAAAGGTTGTGATTGCGAGAAGAGATGCGCAAAGCTGACTTCTGATAGGTCCTTTTTTCACATCTTTTCACCAGAAGCAGTCAGCCTTTACGCCATCTTAGGCGTAACTCCAGACATGTCATCATCAAGGCATGATGGTGAGAGATGAGGATGTTTGCCGTTTGCCTTTAAAAGGTGTGCTCCTAAGATATAACCCCCGGGTCTGCATCACCAGACGCAGCATGACAGACCCCACCTGCAGGTTTTGCAGCATCTGGATCTCAAGAGGCCAGAGTTGGAGGGAGATGGAGCGGGAGGTAAGGCCTGGTCCTTCCAGACTTCCTTGGGGAGGGAATCGAGGATCTGGAGGAGATCTCTGTTTTGTCATGATGACTTGTTGGATTCCACGTCTAACAAACAGGAAACCACGGTGATGGTCAGTGCTCAAAGAATCTATTAGCACCAGAAGCCCCAAAAAGAAAAACAAAATGACCTGAAGGTGTGTGACATTGCTGTTGGCTTCTTCATTACAATCCCTTCGGAGAGATTCCCAAGATTTCCGTAACCTGTGAACCTCCCCGCACTTTTGAGTTCAGTCATTTGTCCAAACAAAAACCCCAACCCCCCCCCCCCCCCAAGAAAATGGCTTTTGTAAGGCTTCCTTCAGAATGATGGTGTTTAGCAATCCCTCAAAAGATTCCAGGTTCTTTGCTGAGAATTTGATCTTCGGATTTGAAGATTTTGGCGCCTCGGCTTGAGAAATTTGATGAAGATGAAGAATCACCAAAAAAATCACCTTTCGTATGAGTTGTTGTAGGAAGATTCATATTAA